>PVJO010009814.1:43258-67665 GCA_004026905.1 Hystrix cristata
TCTGCCTTGCAAGCACAAGGCCCTGAGTTTGATTCCCAGTTCAAAAAAAAAAAAGGTGAGAAGGTAGAATGAGAAAATCTAAAAGTAAAACAAAATGACAAAAAGATGAATGAGAAAAACTTAAGTGGAACAAGATTGAAGGTCCAAGGGGAAAAACAGGAGACAATAGGGAAGAAAGCAACAAAGAGATGTAACGATGTAACTTCCCAGAACAGAAGGCAGCTATGATCTTCCTATAAAACCAGCGCAGTAAGAACGGGGTGGGGGGGTGGGGGGGAGAATGATGATATCACACGTCTAGGCACACTTCGGGGAAGTCTCAGAATTCAGGGCAATTATTATCACAAAGAGGAAAAAAGGAAAGAGAGCACGTCTTTATAAAATGCTCAGGAATCAAAGGGACACTCAAGGCAATACTGAAAACCAGCAATCAATGGAACAATTTAAAAATCTGCAAAAAGAATGACTTCAACCTAGAATGCTATTCTTTGCCAAATGAGCGATAAGAACAAAAGGCATTTTCAAGAAGTATAAGGTTCCAAAAAATACTCCTCATGTGATTTCCCCGGGAAGCTACTGAAGATGTGTTACCAAAACAAAGCAGTAAATCATCAAAGAATGATGCTGGACACAGAAAATGGAATCACATGACAGAAACAGGCCAACAGCAAGGGGAAGGCAGAGGGAAGCGCCAGGAGGCTAACTGTACCAGTCGTTCTGGGGAACAGGGTGGAGCAGTTGAGAAGAAAGGCGCGGCCCCCACCACACAAGCAACATGCACGATTACAACCATGCTCACTCTAAATGCACACGCAAATAGGAAAACATGTGGCAGAAGAGAAATATGGGTGAAGGTGTCAAGCTCTGTGATTGACCAAATAATTATTTGTGCTTCAGATAAACAGGTTTTTGCCAGAGTTTCTCCAGGAACAATCAATTATAAATACACAAATTACAATTATGAAATGAGAAGAAACAGGGCTACATACTTACTACCCTACAATTGTGCTATTAGACAAAAATCATTTAATGTTTATCTTCATTAAAAAGAAAACAAGCCCTACTTTTAGAAGACTGAGTTTTTAATGGGGAAATATTTGTATAAATTTGAAGGGAATTATACTGAAGAACAAAGGGACCTGGGGTCACAGCTCAACAGGCAGCTCGACAGCATTCCGAAACTTCTCTCTACCTTCTCCGGGGAGACCTGCTTCTCCTTCGGGGAGACCTGCTGCGCCTGAGCGGGGACCGGGACCTCCTTCTAACGGGAGACCGACTTCTTCTCCGGGCGGGAGACCACCTACTGATGGGGCTGGCATCCTTGGATCTTTCTCGTCTGCTGAGGAGGTCGTCTCGCGGGCGCGTTCTGGAAGAGCAAATGCACTAAATCAACTTGTTCTACACATCAAGAAAACTGCAAGAAAAGATACACTAACATAATGATGGCAAACGCTGATTAACGCATTTCGTATCAAAATTTAAATTCAGATGACCAGGGACATTTTGGTGTTATGGAAGGCATACAACAGAAGTCCATTTCCTACAGCCTCACAATTGGAAGAATGATTAAAGGTTATTGATAAAGCCACCGGTTCTAATTTCAGATAAACAAGCAACAGCTGCCAAGTATTAATCCATTTCCTTGGGTCAATGCTTTTTTCCTATATCTTGACATTTCTGCAGTTAAGAATATTATTTTTAAGGTAAATTAAGTAAAATGGTGTCTTACAAAAATCAGTATTAACCTCTGAACTGAGGAAATAGCTCAGCCCCCTTTCAAGAGTCTCATAAAGGTCTTCCAATGAGTTTGCTCTCTTAATAAGCATAGGCCTTTCTACAGCTTCATTTTCTAAAATAGATTTTGAACATTTCTTAATGTCGTTTCAGATTTGGATATGACTATTCAATCTGAACAGTTAGGACACCTTGTAAATAGTTCTGTCTAAAGTTAAATAATATAAAAATTACATTTTTCTTGATTGATAAAAATACGACGTCTTATATGTTTGGAAATGGTATACAGAACCTAAATGACTCTTGGATCCAGCTAAAATAAAGAAGGTAGACTTTGACTCAGATCTGTGGTACTCACATATAATCTGCTTATACAGACACTCTTTTCAAAGACTGATTAAAACTGTAAATGGGCAGGATAAAATAAGAGTGTACAAGGGAGGAATGAAGTGTTATTTGCTTAAATGCAATGAAAAAATGCTTGCTTAATTTCATTAGTGATCTAAGAAATTTAAATTTCTTTTTTCGATTTTTACAAGAGTGGCCAAATGATATCACATGGTATCCTGCTAATTAGATTTCCATGAAAGAAAAGCCCACATAGTAACCGAAGCACAAGGTGGTCTATCTTCCCTGGAAGGAATCAGGTGGTAGTTTTCTAAAATGTAACTATACGTACCAGAGCAGTTTGCAAGTCTGCTTCTATAAATCAATTCTGCAGAGGGACTTCACACAACCAATGCACATCTTTGTATACAATACTGAAAATCTGGAATGAATCTAAATTTTCAGCAGTTTCAACAAAGGAATGATTAATCATTGTACATCTATACTGTGAAATATTCTTTTGCTGCTACACCTGGAAGGAGAAGCAGAAATTTTACTTCTGCGTTTAGATTTACTTTCAATTAGTAGGTACCTCTTCGGTAATTAGAAAACTTCTTTTTTTGGTTGCTGTTTTGAATACTCAGGTTGTGTTTTTTAGGGAGGAATGCTGGGGATTGAACTAAGGCCTTGCCTGAGCACTCTACCACTGAGCTAAATCCCCAGCCCCTCAGGGATGTTTCAGAATTTGTCTTCAAATTGAAAGACTACCAGGATAATTACAAAACACTTTATCAAGAGTTCTGAAAATGAAAATATACATAGTGAATGACTAGGAATTCATAACACTATAAGCCAACATTTTTTTGATAAACAAAACTTGGCCAATAATTCCAAAATACACAATTATTCAATATACAGAAGATATTCCATCAATTTCTAAAGTGGTTTAGAATGATTTGACAAGCCCTTCTTCCCACACCTGCCCCAATTTAGTTCTGTGAGCCTAGCTAAGTCACGTAACTTCTGTAACTCCATCATTTGAGAGTCAGGTTGTAAAGGTGACCTTCACCACCTCCCGAGTTAAGGTAACACCATGAAGACTTATCAGTTAACAAGTTCTGGTGGGCTACTTCTGGTGGTACAAGCTACCAATGGGACATCCATGCTTGTGTGGTCCTATTCTGAAAGTGTTAAATTACTTTGATTTAAAGGAGTGATCTAGCGAATTAAATCAAGAACTTGAAAAATCTGTCATCAAGCTCAGTATCTGCAAAACAGTCATTAAGTGTAAATGTTAACATAATTTCTGGACTGGAATATATTTAAAAGTATCACACTCATAACTGCATTTTCAATTGTTCTCAAGTTCTATTTTTCCCTTTAAAATATGGTGCATTGATAAAGGGCATTCATATTTTGTAAACAAGCTACCTTGGAGAAGAAAGTCGTCTCCTCTCTGGCTCCCTACGTTTTCTTTCTAAAGATCGGCTCTTGGCTCTTCTGCCCGGAGACAGAGTTCGAGAAGGTGATTTGCTCTGCTTGGATCTTCTATCATTCAAGAGCGGAGATCTACTCCTCCGCGATTTATCACGTTGTTTTGGAGACAGACTCCTTCTCTTAGGACTACGGCCAGGTCTTCTACTGGGTGACCTATTTTCCTTCCCAGAGGACGCATCCTTAGAGGGAGACTTAATGGGTTTCTTTTCCTTATCAGCTTCAGACCTTTTTGATTTTCTCTCCTTGGACCGCGACCTTCTGTCTTTGGATTTACCTTGCAGGTCAACTGGGGATCTGGATTTTTTGCCTCGATCTCGACTTCTACTTTCATTTATCATTGGGGATTTTTTCCTATCTTTCGTCTTAATTTTATCTTCAATTTTAATCTTCTCATCAGTAGGAGATCTGGCCTTGCCAATTTTCTCCTGAGATCGCCTTCTGAGGGCAGGGGACTTTGATTTTCTTGCTTGGTCTTGAGACTTACTTCTTTTGGAGGGACTTTTGGACTTCTTCCTCTCCTTTGACTTGCTTCTATTTGTTTTCTCTTTAACTATTTCAATACCTCCCTTACTTTTCTTTTTATCTGACCTATGTTTAGTCCGTTCTTTGGATCTGCTTTTACTTCGTTTTTTTGTACTATTTTTATTGTCCACGAGTTCAAGTTTCCCCTTTGTACTTGAAGATCTAGTACTGGACCTATTCCCATTTCTCGCCTTTTCATGAATCTCCCCTTCTTCTTCAGAGCCAGACTCATAACCTTGTAAAATGAGTCCCATCCCGGACTGGACCTTTCCTTCCATCAACTCATTATCGAGTTCAGCTTTAATCAAGGCCCTCTGTTTCTCCAAGTCTTCTAGCAAAGCTAAATCATCAAGTTTAGTTCTTTTTGCTGGAGACATTCCTTCCTTGTCAGAAGCATCAATCATTTCTTTTCTTTTGTGTTTCTTATGTTTATGCTTGTGTTTATGTTTTTTATCTTTGTCTTCTTCTGAGGAATGTTTATGTTTCTTGTGTTTACTTCTGTGTTTATGTTTCTTTTTTTTGTGACGACTGTGTTTATTTTGAGATTGGTCTTCTGATACTTCTCCATTTTCTTCATTTATACTCTTTTCCGAATTATCAGCATCTTCCATCCTATAAATGTAGAAAACATATTTTAAAATCACAGTATTTATCCAGCTTCAGAGCCATGGCAAAATTAACAGTAATGATAAAATACATTGCAATGTAATACATTAAATCGGCCACTAAAATTTTTTTAAGAACAGCTCCAGGTATTTTATTTCAAAAAATGTGTATGGCAAGAACTGAATTGGGTGGTGACATAATTTCAATTTGTTTCTCATGGTTGAACTTCCAAACCAAAAGTATTAGAGGACAAACAATGGGGTAAAGTTTAAAAAATTACTTAACCAAAAAAGGGACTATTATCCAGGCATAGTAAAATCTTAATACGGATTTAGATAAGTCACTCACTAATTTGATTTTTTAACTTATATTTCGCATACATTTTTTTCCCAATATAATACATTTTAGTCTTTACACTTTCAGTTTCTCACACCAGAGAAACAAGGTGTTATCTAAACATATGTGTCTGATTTATTTCACCTAAGAGTATGGTCTCAAAATGCACCCATTTACCTAGAAATACCTCAAGCTTATTGCTCTTTACGGCAGAGTAATACTCCATTGCACAAATACACATTTTCTTCATTCATTCATTAGCTGATGGGCATGTGGGCTGTTTCAAAGATTTAGCTATTAGAAACTGTGCCACTATAAACATGGGTACGAGTATATTGCTGTGGTATGACGATGCTTTTAATTCTTTTGGGAAGATACAAAGAAGTAGAATAGCTGGGTCAAATGGAATCTCTAGTCCTAGTTTTTTGAGGAACCTCCACACTGATTTCAATAGTGGTTGCACCAGTCTACAGTTCCACCAGTCCCACCAACAGTAGAAGAGGGTTCCTTTTCCCCCACAGCCCAGCCAGCATTTGTTATTGGCTGATTTATTGATAATAGTCATTCTTTTTGGAGTAAGATGGAATCTCAGAGTTGTTTTAATTTGCATCTCTCGAATGACCAATGATGTTGAACAGTCTTTCATATGCTTATTTGCTATTTCTACTTCTTCAACTGAGAAGTGTCTATTCATTTTAGCTGCCCATTTTTGGATTGGGTCTTTAAATTTTGGGGGTCTGATTGTTTTGAGTTATGTATTCCAGATGTTAGTCCTCTGTCGGAGGACTAGCTGGCAAAATTTTTTTCCACTTTGTGGGTTGTCTCTTTGCTTCTCATACATATTTAAGACTTTTTAAAAAATAAAACATTAATACTGACATACACTGGGACACTAACCTCCTCTTGCATTTGAAATTCAGAAAACCTGATGCCTGCACAATAAATGTAGCAGGTCATTTGTTTTGAGCATATCTGACCTAATCACCACTGCTATCCCAAAGTCTGTAGGGCCAATATTGAGCTATACCCAAAATAAACAATCGCTGTGCACTGGGAGCTGAGGCTGACGATGCTGAGAATCCTCAAGGATTAAGACTTTAAACTAACTCAAGAGAAAGGATACTTGTATGTCGACAACAGCCTAACACCAGCAATTTCATATAGTTCAACCTAGTATTTGTTCACCAAATTGATCCTTCTGAATTACAAATGAAAAACTGGATTCCCAAAATATATCCATACTAATAGTGCTGCGCAAAAACAAAACCAGACTAAGGGAGATTCTAGGCTTAACTCTTCGGATTATGTTGTGTTAAAGAATTTATAGATCTAAATTTACCAAGCCTGCAGTGTATAGTCATCACGAGTTAAAGACAGGTTCAATATCATTACAGATACTCCTTGACTTATGATGGGGCTAGGTTCCAATAAATTCATTGTAAATTGAAAATACTTCATACATTTAATACATCACACCTACCAAATATCATAGCTTAGCAATACAGTGTGTTAACCTTTCCCTTTAAAGTCATTCTATAACATATCATCACATCCTGAAATGAGATTACAAATAAACTTTAAAGTGGACTGAAGCCATCGTGCTATTTTTGGAGGAAAATATGGATTACTGTGTCAGGTCTTCAAATAATGTACCTGTACACTTTTAGTAAGTTTATTACTTACACCATCTACTACAAATAATTCCTTGGGAGGTAAGAATGCACGAACCTATTCATCAGTCTCCTAATAGATCTTCTAAAATCACTTACCACTGTAGGCATTACACCAGATGGCAGGAAAACAATGTACAAGACCAGTATCTACCTCCTCCAAGGAAATGATAGGCCAGTAAAAACAAAGTCACATAACACAACCATACAACACCAGAGAAGAACATAACAAAGATGGGAACAGAGACACTGTGTGGGTCATCACAACTCATCTAGAGTACGTAAGGAAGGTATTTTGTAAATAACAGGAAAAAAGCTCAACACACCTGTTAAACAGGGACTCTGGGGGAGAGATGTTTATTGAGAAGAAATGTAGATTAAAAAATAAAAGCTGAGTAACAAGAATGACCAATGACCAACGAATTCTAAAAAGGAAGAAAGAAGTATTTCTGAGTTAGAAAGCAGGTGACAAAGACCAGGTCATACACAGCGAAATACATCAGTGTGGCCAGGGCCCCAAACGTTCAAGAAAAATTTTTCTAAGGGAGATTTAGAGTCCAAGTGGACCAATTCTAGGAGCTGACAAGATGAAACACATGACACAGAGTGAGTAGTTGAGGCAGAGCTAAAGGTTTACTGGAATTGAAAGGTCTGATTGCTGGCGAGGTTCTCTATAAGGGCATCGTCATTTCTGAGGATAATGGCAGAGGCTGAGGTTAACTGTTTAGTTCTCCAGCCAGGTCTCAGTCTTCAATAAACATGGGGTGGGGAGAGGCTGGAGAATGGAGGTCTGACTGAGAAGTCATTAGCTGACAATGGGGGTGAGGGAGGGGAGGAGGGACCACACAGAGCCACTGGGCATCGAACACCAAACTGTCTGATTTTTGTTAATCTCCATTCCCGGCACCAGGGAATATGAGAAAGGACCAAGGGCTAAAGAGGAGGGCAGGGGAAGCCGTGCCTGCCCTCAGCTGAGAATCAGGGTTGGGACTAGGCCTGCTTCTCTCCAAAGTGACTCGCACAAAATGACCCAGAATATATATAGTTGTTTTCTCTGGATCATCATCATTATCTTTTTTTTTTTGTCTAAGACATAGAAAACGAAAGAGCAGTCTCTTTATAAAACAAAACAAACCACCAACCTTATTGCTGTATTGTGGAGGGAAAAAGAATCATACAGATTTAAGTAGCAGATCCAGACACTGCAACTTTGCTCCCGATACTGGCTAAACAAGCAACCACATCCTTTTCCTGGAAATACCTCACCCTGTAATTCAGATCGCGTATATTTTTTTTTTCCTGACCTCTGACTTATGGGAGGGGGTGTTGTGGGAAACTTAGGTGAATTTAAATTATGGAGAACTTGTTTAAGAATTGAGAGTGATTTTTAGGTATACAAAATCTAGGGCCCAAAGCACAAAACTCTAGTCACTGATAGAAGTCGAATTACCTACTACTATAGACTCTCCAAGGGCCTTTGAGATTAAGGATAGTGGAATAGTTAAACAGTGTCCAAGCTGCCTGGGCTAAAACCTTGTCTCCACTTCTTACTGGTTGTGAGGCTTAGGCAAGTTTTAGCTCTTTGTATTCTAGGTTGTCTCATGCACAAGATGGAGAAAATAAGAGCACCTACCTGAAGGGTGCTGTGAAGTTTGCACAGGTTAACAGGTGTTAAATGCTCACAACATGCTTAGCATGGACTAAGTGCCCAAAAGGTAAGCTGTTACCATACAGACCCCAGGTAACTGTATTCCTCATAGGCCACTGTGTGGCTGACAGGAAATTACTAAGAGCGGTACTTTAAGGAATGCTGACAAAGGGAACAAATTCTGGAGTCAAACTACCTGGCTCAAAATGCTGCCTCCAACATGACAGCTCTTGTAACCTCAGGCAAGCTGCTCCTCCTCTCTGCCTTGTTTCGCTCAACTGTAAAAGCTGGGGAAATAACAGCATAGATAAATCATAGGTTTGTTGTGGCTGTCACACTAAGGGCCCCAGAAATGTCTCGCTCCTGGAGACAGAAACTAAGGTTTGAGGAGGTTTAAGGGACTTGCCTAAAGTCATACATATATCAAGCCTGTGAAAAGGTTGGTAACATACTCCAGTCAGTCAAAAGCTCTTCATTTGACAGACGATAATTTTAAAAGGTCAGATTGTGTCACCAGTCTTTGTGAAACTTGACTATTGCTTTCTACTTCACTGAGTAAGAGCTAACATCCTTTACCAGGCCCTACATTTACTGCCTAACCTTCCCTATGTTCTGAACCCACTAACCCCACGCTCGGGCTGCCCCAGCCACATCGCTGCGAACTGCGGTCCTCGTAGTTGCAAATTCTCCTCTAGGCAATGCTCTCCCCAGACCCGTGCATTACTTATTCCTTTTCTCTCCTTTGGCTCTTGTTCAAATGTTACTATCTCAGTGATGTTCCCCAATCCCCTTTAGTTGCAACCACCACGGCACACTTATTTCCTTTCTTCTTTGGAGGGAGCATGCACTGGGGAGCAAACTCAGGGCCTTGTACTTGCTAGACAAGTACTCTACCACTTGAGCTAAATTCCAACTCTGAATTTCCTTTCTGTGCTTAATTCTTTGCCAAAGTAACTGCAACCACCTAATATAATTCCTGAGGTCTCTATCAAACATGTTAACTATGAGAACAGAATTTTTATCTTTAGTTCATTATTCTTTCCCAAAGGCCTACAAGATTAACCTAGAGCAGGTACTCATTATTTGCTGAGCCAACGAAATGACGTATGTAGGATATACAAAAGCCATACTCACAAGACTAAAGTAGGTTTGTTTGTTTGTTTTTTTTTAACTATTATAGACTTTTAGCTCTTCAAATGTTTCACTTTTGCTTAGTTATATCTATGGTGCCTCAGAGTCCACACAGTAGGTATACAACTATCTCACGTGCAGTAACAAAAACAGTGTAATCACCCCCACGAAGAAAAATGCTTTTTTGAGCCTGTTCTTTCTAATGCTTTCTACAGAAAATTTGCAAACGTCTTAGTAGTTTCAATTCACAATTCTTAAAAAGCTTAAAAACCCACAGAGAAGAAAAAATGTAGCTCCTAGCTCTCTCAAAATAAGGCTCTGCATTAGGATGGCTAGTGTTTCTGCCCAAGAGTCATTCTCACGAGTGAACCAGCCGGGTTTCTACTGCAGCTTGATGAGTATTATGAGGCATAACTGGGTTCCCGACATGACTGCTGTACACCAACCGTACCAACGCCAGGGTCCTCCCATTCTGCACAAACCTTCAGCCTCCTCCATGGAGCTCAAAGAAAGTAAGAATTCTAGCCTGTGGCTGGGGGCACAGCTCAGTGCAAGACCACCTGCTAAGCCTGTATGATGCCCTGGATTCCAGCCCCATGGCTGGGGGAAAAAGCCTGATCTCATACACAGGAAGACTGAATTATATACAAGGAGTCCATGCAGAGGCAGCTGAATTAGGTTCATCATCAACGACATTCTCCCAAAGCTTCAGAAAAAAGATCCTTGTTAAAAACAAGGAACTGTTGGTTCTATTAGCTAGTGTCCATTGACAATGCAGGTTATATATAAATTCCATATACTATAAAAATTTACTTTGTATTCACATTGTACAACTTATCGCCACACACTCTGCAGGTGGGTGTACATACCTACCCATTTACAGCGGGTTTACCATAAAACAAGTATTTATTGAGAACCTATTAAATACTGGGTAACAGCCTTTGAATGATATGATTTTGGGAATAAAGCTGAATTAGAAGAGCAGACATTACTGATATATTTAACAGTAACTGTTCCTTTCAAGTGACAGCCTTTAAACAACCCAGGTCTTGGGGCACCTGATACAGCAAAAACAGTTACGGAATAACTTCAAAATAACTTAGTGTGACCAACTACCAACCACTGGAATTATTTTAGCTTCATCTCTCATGTGTTTTCTTCTAAGGAACAGTCTTAATAAAAACGTTTTTAATGGTGATCTAAGTGGACACCACTGCCCCTTTGTAAGGAAAGTAATGAAGCATGTTTCTGACCAATCACAATCCTTTCAATACAGAACTAATGTAGATGTACTTCAGAATGGGTCCCAAAGACCGACTAGTCCAACTTTCCTTCTGTTCTCATCTCTTGCAAGCCAGTAAGTTAAAACCATCACATTAAAAAATGGATCTCTGACTGGGATGAAGCTCAGTGATAAAGTATGTGCAAGGCCTTGTGTTCAATCCCTAACACCACCCGCCAAGATACTGCCAGGACACTGGCAAGAAGTAAAAATGATTTAAAACTTTAAACACAAATTTAAAAGGAGCTACAATTTATAGTTAAAGGCCAGACAACACAACAGTTAGGAAGAGGGCAACAGAACCAGACTGGGAGAGCTTAAATGAATGAGTCCTTTACTTATGCGACCTCAGGCAAGTTACTATTTCTCTGTGCTTCAGTTTCATCATCTGTAAAATACACAGCAGTATCTTATCTCCATAGGGTTGTTTCATAAACTATTATTTGTTCAGTGCTTTGAAGAGTACAGTGTCTTTAGTAAATGTAAATAAGTTCAAAAAGGCATCATAACTTGGGGCCAGGGATTTAGCTCTGTGGCTAGAATGCTTTGCCTAGTAAGCAAAAGGCCCTGAGTTCGATCCCCAGCACCCCCCTCCAAAAGGCGTAACTAAAGAGACTAACATGTAAAAACCACTAGTCTTTGGGGAGCTTAAAAACTAATTTTTAAAATATTCCTTCTAAAATTTCTCCTTTGAATTTCCATAACCTTAAAACGAGTCAGGGTCCTCACTATAATCAGCATGCACAGAACTTGCTTTCGTAACACTGCTGTTTGAACTATTTTCAAATTAGTCAAATAGGACAAACAGACCAAAAATATTCCACTTACACCAAGGCTTCCTGGTGAGGAAGGAGATGAAACACTATCTCAGTGTTCTAGTGCAGGGCCTAAGTAAATATGTATTTATAATTAAATATGGTATTATTTGGATATATAAATGAAATACTCCTCAAAATGAATCTGAACTGTTCCTAAAATCAAATGAACAGACATTAATTGGATTCTAAGAGTCCCAGAAAATTAATCTATCGTTAGATTTATACTACATGATATAAATACTGCAACTGTGCCGCACGTTGAATTCGGTAAAAACAAGATAGTCTAGTTAAAACCTTAGACTCCATGGGTATTCTTCTAATGGTGAAATTAATAATGCAACTATCAAAGTCCCTTAATAAAAAAGGGTATAATTATCTAGCTAGGAGCCCAGAGCTGAATGCAAAGCAATGAAGTGTCAAGTTGTCTGGGGGCAAAGATTTTTCCTATCTTTCAGTCACAAGTTGCTGTGAGACTATTATCTAATCTACCTCTTCGGACTGCAGGAATACTGTTTTAAAATCCACACTCTTAGGTTCTTGTTTTAATTTTCCTATCATAAACACAAGCAAAATAGTTTTTTCGTTAAGCAACCGTTAGCTTTTGCTCATAGAGTATGTGTTCACTTGGCCGCATGGATTTCTGTTATCAGCTTAATTACAAACACACTGTAAAGCGGTTTAGGTTGGGAAGCAGTTGGCAATTTCCACTCTTATTCCATCTGTCCTCCTAAAACAGAGCTACAAACTCAGGCAGAAAAACACAAACAAAAAGTCAGGCCTCAAAACCAGGGACTCTCTTGATTTGCTTCAAGTTTGCTGGTCGGCGAAAAAGATGCCAGCAGGCAGGGGGAAAAGGCCGGGTGGGTGCGGAGTAAGAAGAGTACGGGGCGGGAAGGCGAAGTACTCGGCTGGCTGCTGACCAGCTCCGAGACGATCGGAGCGCGAGCCGGCCTCTGCTCTGCGCTCAGGTGCTCAAGTGGACACCGTAAGCAGAAGGGCGACCCGGGCGCCGGATGCGGAAGACAGGACGCCGCTGCCCCTCGGTCCCCACAGGAGCAGGAAGGGGCCACCTCGGCGCCTGCAGCCGCCGCGCACCGGACCTGTAGAGGCCGCTGGCGCCCGCGCCTCCGGGCAACGCGGCGCGCAGGCCCGGCCTCGGCGAAAGCCAGCTCCAAGGCCGCCCGCCCGCCCTCCACGCCTCCCGCCCACGACGCAGCGCGCGCGGAGAGCCAAAGTTTGGCTCCTGCAGTCAGGCCCGAACTTTCCCGCCCGACCGTGCAGGTTTCCGCCGTTTCCCACTCCCCGGCCTGCGGCCTCGGGCCCTCCCCGGACGCGACTTACTCCGGCTGCTCCCGCAGCGCCTGGGTCTCCGCGGCGGCCATCTTGAACTTCCTGACTCCGCGGTGGCGGCGGCGGCGGCTCCCCAGACAGTAGAGCCTAGTGGAAGTGGAGGAAGTAGGGAAAGGAGCCGTCGCGCATGTACACAGCACGCAGGAAGTGTTCTGAGTCCGCGCGAAGAATCCGGAAGCAAAACCTTACTTCCGGGGGCGGGACGCAGAGCGTCATGGCGTAACTTCCAGGGCGGTAGTCCGTGGGCGGTGCCTGCCCACGTTAAAGGCAAGTGTCCTGCCTGGTTTGAGATCTAGTGATCTGGTGAATGTTAGAATTGAGGGTTTAAGAACAAAAAATAAAATAAAATAGAGCACTTAGATCATGAAGCTAAGGAGGGATATTTATGTCGTGTGCAGTTTCGAGAGCTGGTTCGCTATGGGATCCAGAATTTAGGGGAAAATTGATGGGCTCTGTGTCTCTTCCTTATTACTGATTGGTTCGTGGAGCGCTCAGAGGAAGGTCTTAATCTCCTCCACCGTGATATTAATTATCTCCACTTTCATTCTGGTCAACTGCTGTTCGTAGTAATGCTTTATGGGGAGATTATGCATCCTGATTGTGGAAAGGAATAAGGGGGGGAGAATAGCCGCTCAAACTGTTCAGGTTCGAGGTCAGACTGTAACGGAAGCCAAGTAAAGACTTGCAGAAAGCAAATTTTAAAAGAGCATAGTAAAGTATGTTTACGGCACACGCCTGTAATCCCAGCACTCTGGGGGCTGAGGCAGGAGGATCACAAATTTGGTCCCACCCTGGGCAATTGAGGGATTTGGCCAGACCCTATCTCAAAGGGGAGGAGGTGGCGGCTGAGGTGTAGCTCAGGGCGAAATTCTTGAGTTCAATCCTTAGTACTGCCAGAGGGGGAAAAAAGAAAAATACTGTTGTCAAAGTTTTACTTTAAAAATTCCTCGCCAAATTCACTTGCACAGTACTCCCAGTTTGGAAAGTGCAATAGAAGTTTTCAGTGACTACTCAAAACTATGCTGCTGTTGTAGTTTTGGGAGAGTGGGGTTTCTTGAAGGCCGAGTTAAAAGGAAGTCAAACACCGACTTCATCAGTTTAATCATTAACCAAACGTTTACGAAGCGCTGAATTTATGCCCCACCTCTCATTTCGAGGCTCTACTCCCCTCCGGAACCTTCGTACCGGAAGGTGACCCCGGGGAGGCGCGGCTCCGAGACCGGACCGGAAGGGACGGCTCGGGGGCGGAGCTAGCCCCGGAAGTCTCGGGGAGTCGGGCGCGCCGCTCCCTTTTCGGAAGCCCGGCCCTGTCTTGGGCCGCTCGCGTCGGCGCGCCCCGCCTTCGCGGCCCGCCGCCGCGCCAGGGTGTCTCGGGAAGGCCCAACGTCCCGAGCCCGCCCTCCCAGTGCGACGGTTTCCGGAACCGCAGGCCCGGGCGGGGGTGCCGGGCCCAGGCGTGGCCGCTCCGCCCCTGCCCGGCGGACCGCAGCCGACCCCGCGCACCCCGCGATCCGTGGAGCCCGGTGGAGTCGAGGTTGCCGGGTTTGAGGACGGAGGCCACGACAGCCCGGGCCCCGGCGTCCTGCCGGCGACGAACGATACAGCGTTTACTGGTCCGGAGATGAGGCTTCTTCGGGGACAAGCATGCGTTTTGAACGCCTCGATTTTAAAAAATAGCATCTTCGCTTTCTTTTAGGCGTTACTCAAAGCAAGTTACACGTTCCAGAAATTCAAATATATTTTTAAAATCTGTTCTTCCCCTGGGGAAGAATTGAATTTGGACCTTCTAAAGCTGTACTGCCAACATCGGTCCCATTGAGCTCTCTATAGACTCGTCGTAACGTAGGCTACAGACAAAACTAACGAGGATCAAAATCGTTTGAAGAAATATATTGACCCAGGTAGTATCCAGATGTCAAAAATGTATACAGATCGCTTTTTAGATAACACTGAAAGCTTCCTGTAGTTTAAGACCTCGATTTGGAATTTGGAGGTGTTTGGAAAATACGACACCAGACTGTTTTTATTACAAAACATTAACGTTTCCCTTTATTCCACCAAAGTATACTTTAGTTGTTTTGTTTGTCCTGAAGCAATTGTAGTGCATTTATGAAAATCATACAAAGCAAAGAAAGCAAAAACCACCCTGCATTACACTGAACCCAACAATATATCGGCTTCTTTTAGTCTTTTTCCATATAAAACATTAAATTTTCTTATTCTTGTATGTAGACTGTGGTAGTTGGCTTTTTAATATAACACGTCTCAAATTTTTAGATGATTGTAGTTTCAGTAAATATTTTTATAACTACGTTGTATCAGTTTCCTTGTTACTAGAGATCTAGTTTGTTTCTGTTTTGCGCTACTGTAAATTGTCTTTTCTCACTTGTGTGTGTGGTGTTTTTAAATGTAGGATTATACTATAAATTTGGTTTGATAAGTCGCTGAAGATAGCAGAATCCACTGTGAATTAGGGGAGCAGGAAATAAAGCTGGAAAAGGAGGTTGCAGATTTGGCTTTCATTAGAAATTTCCTGGGAGGAGTAAGTTGAGTGTGGAGAACGACGTGATTTAATTTGTTAGAAGGTTCACTTGGCTGCTTTCTAGAACTGTGTAGACTTCAGGGGGTCCCGGGAGGAAAGAAGAAATCCTGTTAAGAGACTTTCTGTAATCCAGTGAAAGACTGGTGGTTTAGACCAGTGGGTAAGACGGGAAAAGTGGTTGGTTGCTGATAGATTTTGAAGAGAGAAGTTATATGATTCTTTGATTTATTGTAGGTGGGGTGCCAGAGAAAGCAACTAAAAAATTTTAGCCTTGAACAACTGGACAGATGTAATTACCTCTTAACAGAAATAAAGGAGGAGCAGATTTTTAGGTGGGGCAAAATTGGAGTTCTCCACTCATTACATTTACAGAATCTAATTAATAGATGTCTCATTGATTGGGGCTTAAGGACTCCAGCTATTGCTCTTGAGATGTCTTTGTCCTTTTTTTTTTTTTTAAATATATATTGAGTATTGTGGTTCTGTTATTAGGTACATACATGCTTATAAGTTATGTGTTCCTAGTGGAGTGATTCTTTTATCATAAAACATACCCATGTCTCTCTAGTAACTTTTTATTTTAAAATCTACTTTTTCTAGTATAAGTAGATTTCTTACGCTTGCTGTTTGCTTGGTTTGTACCACTGAATCTAAAGCATCTCTCCTTTAGACATTATATTGTTCGATTTGTAGTTTGATAATCTCTGCCTTTTGATTTGTTTAATCATGTTTTATTGATTGTTGTTTGTATAGTCAGACTTACTTTGTCATTTTACTTTTTTTAGGTTACTGCCTAAATTTAATTTTTTTCTTTTTTTAACCTTTGTTTTTTAAAATTAATTTTATTGGTTCATTTTAGATATAGATAATGATCACATTCATCATAGGGAGTTTGTACCTGTATATAATATATTTTGATTCTTCTTTTTCCCCCGATCCCCTCCCCTCCTTTCAATCCTCTTCTCCTTGACATCTTACTTTGTTGTCTATATATCCTTTTGTCTTTTTGGGCTTTTTAAAAGAGAGGTGTTATGATGTGTGCCTAGATGCGCCCCCCAAAGCCTCAGGTGGGACTTTTTCAGAGATCGCTGGATCTAGAGTGTGATGATGGGATTAAGGGCGTGTGATTACTAAATCAATCCACTGATTAGTTTGACACGGCCCTAATCCTAGCATCCTGGATAAGATATAAGGGGCAGAAAGAAGCTACTGATGTCCCTTGGTTACCTTGCTGCCTTCTGTCTATCTGCCATGCCACCCTGCTTTGGAGCCAGCCCATTATGGACTGAAACTCCACAAACTATGAGCTACAATAAACCTTTCCTCCTTTAACTTTGGGTGTCAGGTATTTTGTCTCACCGATGAGAAAAGTAACTAAAACCAGAGGATTAAGTAGGTTCTCTATTAAATTTTTCTCCGATTTTTTTATAAATTTTATTGGTAAATTTTAGATACATATAATGATAACATTCATTATAGGGAATTTGTACCTGTACATGATGTATCTTGCTGCTGCTTCTCCCCTCCCCCCGCCATGTCTTTTTGGTTTCGTTAGCCCTCTTTTGCTTCTTTATTTTGTGTCTACTAACTCTTTCCTAATGTTGCATTTTGATTTCTTTAGTGATTTTCTTTACTTCTCCCCTCCCTTCTTCCTTTTCTTTTTTGTTGTTATTTCCATAGTAGTTGCTCTAGAGTTCACCATGTATTTCTTAACTTACTAGCATCAGCTTCAAAATTTATACTGACTTAATTCCAGTGAGTTACAGAAACCTTATTCCAATATGCTTTTATTCTATTTGCCTGACTTTGTGGATTATGTTACAAACCATCAATACATTATTGCTATGTCTTTTAAAGAAGATGAAAGAACAAAAGAAAGCAAGTGTATATTTATAGCTTTCATCGAGGTAACCTTAGTTATCATTTCAGACTGTTCATTTCTTCTTGTTGTGAATTCAAGTTAATATCTGCCATAATTTTTTTCAGATGGGTACAGCCAAGGTCTGCTCTCTTGGCAAACTGGAAGTGTTACAATTTACATTTGCAAAGCATTGTAATACATTGTTATAACTGGAAGTTTGGACGTCTAAACAACAGGGCTGCATTTACCACCACTATCACCACCTCCCAGGCCCTCCTGTCATTCTCTGTTTCTGTGAGTTCACTTCCTCTTAGACATGTAAGTGAGATCATGTGGTATTTGTCTTTCTGTATCTGGCTTATTTCTGACAGTGTCCTGTCTTCTAAGTTCATCTATGTTACCACAAATGACAGGATTTCCTTTTTTAGGGCTAATATTGTGTGTATATATATCATATTTTCTTTATCCATTGATCTATTGATGGGCACTTAGGTTGATTTCACACGTTAGTTATTGTGAATAATGCTGCAGAGGATGTGGAGGTGCTCTTTGAAGTACTGATTTTTGTCCTTTGAATATATGCCCAGAAGTGAGATTGCTAGACCTATTTTTAATTTTTTGAGGATGCTTTTCTGTAATGGCTATCCAATTTTATATTTCCACTGACAGTGTAAATGAGTTGATTCACCAACACTTGTGTTTTCACCTTTTGCTAATAGCCATCCTCACAGGCGTGAGGTGGTACCTCATTGTGGATTTGATTAATGTTCCTGATGATCAGTAATTTTGAACACCTTTTCATACACCTTTTGGTCATTTGTATGTCATGTTTGGGAAAATGTCTATTCAGTCCTCTGCCCATTTTTAAGACAGTTATATAAGTTTCTTATATATTTTGGATATTAACTCCTTATTGCATGTATGGTTTGTCAATCTTTTCTCCCATGGGTTGTATTTTTATTTTCTTGATTGTTCCCTTGCCACACAGATGTTTTTTAGATTGCTGCAGTCCCATTTGTCTATTTTGCTTTCTTGCTTTATCTGAGAAGAATGCCAAAGACCAATATCATGGAGCTTTCTTCCCATGTTTTGAGGAGTTTTGTGATTTCATATCTTTAGTCCA
Organism: Hystrix cristata; assembly: GCA_004026905.1. Taxonomy (NCBI): domain Eukaryota; kingdom Metazoa; phylum Chordata; class Mammalia; order Rodentia; family Hystricidae; genus Hystrix; species Hystrix cristata. Next base: position 61,706 of record PVJO010009814.1, read on the forward strand.
TTTTGAGCTATATTGTGCATAAGGATCCAGTTTAACTTCTTTTACATATGGATATCCAGCTTGCCCAACACCATATATTGAAGAGACGGTCCTTTTTCCAGTGCACGTTTTGGGCAACTTTGTGGCAGGTTAGCCAGCCACATAAGAATGGATTTATTTCTGGGCTTTCTGTTTTTTCCCACTGGCCTATATGTTTGTTTTTATGTTAGTATCATAATATTTTGATTGCTATAGCTTTGTAATATAATATGAAATCAAGAAGTGTGAAACCTTCAGTATTCTTGCTCAAGATTCTTTTAGATATTCTGGGTCTTTTGTGGTTCCATATGAGTTTTAGGATTTTTTTCTCTATTTCTGTGAAAAATCTCATTAGAATTTTAATAGTGATTATATTAAATGCATAGATTGCTTTGAGTAGTAGAGAAATTTTGATAGTATTGATCTTTCTAATCCTTAACATGAGCTGTCTTGCTATCTATTGATACCTTCAACTAGTTTCATCAGTGGATTCGAGTTTTTAGTGTACAGGTCTTTTTATTCTTTGATTAAGGTTATTTCTAAATATTTATTCTTTGTGGTGCTATAGCAAGTGGGATTCATGTCCTAGTTTATCTTTCAGGTTCTTTGTTGTTAGTAGATAGAGATCAACTCATTTTTGTATGTTGATTTTGTATCCTGCCACTTTACTAAATTCATTTTTGAGTTCTTACAGTTTTTTTTTATCAAGTCTTAGGGTTTCATATATATAAGATCTTGTCACCTGCAAACAGAACCACTTTTACTTTTTCCTTTTTGATTTGGAGGCATTTTATCTCTTTTTCTTGTCTAACTGCCCTGGTTAGAATCTCCTGTAGTACTACGATGAAAAGAAATGGCAAAGGCAGGTGTCCTCATCTTGTCTGATTTCTCATGTCCAGGTATATGTGAGCTGTGAGGACCTATGTACATCCTCTTCATATAGCCTCATGTAAAATCACACCATCTGTGCAAATCATAGTACCATGCAAAGTTCAGTGGACTCCATGAAAGTTTCTGGTGCTTTTTTCTGTCTGCCTCTCTTTTCTCCACAACCCCAACCTACAACTTTCCTAGTTACGTGGGGCTCTCAGAACTCTAGCCTGTGCTACCAAGAGGACTGCTGTGATCTGCTTGAACCCTCTTCCCTCTTTTGGAGTTTTAATGTGCTTTCAGTCCACAAAAACTGGCAATTTTAGAGTTCTTATTTGATTCTCTCTTCTCTGAGGGATCATGGTTTTGTGCTATCTGTTGTTCAACATCAGAAAACAGTCAGTCCTATATTTTGTCCAGTTTTTTAGGCCTTAAAATAGCAGGCTGATTGCAGTTCCTGTTATTCTATATAGCAAGAAACAGGCTCACTGAATGAATTTTTAACATTAAAAATAATATAAGCATGATTCTGCAAATCTTTGCTTCATATTGTGTGCATTTTGGGTAGTTAGAGATTGTACCTTTGTCCTACTTTCTTTTGCATGTCACTGCTATGATTTGCATATGGTTTGAATGTCTACCAAGGTTCATGTGCTAAAGGCCTGGCCCTGAGGGTGGCAATTCTGGCAATTCTGGCAATTCAGGGTAGGGCTGGGTGAGAGGTCCTTGGGTGGCTTTCAGCAGGCCCTTGAAAAGGACTAAAACAGTTCTTGTGTAACCCCTTGCTCCCTGAGGGCAGTTACCCAAGGAGAGGCCTGGTCTCTCCCCATCTGTGATTCCTGTTTCCAGATGGAATGCTTCTTAAATGTGGGGCCACGTGGCCCTCACCAGAGGCGGCCTTTTCTTTTGGACCTCTCAGCTTCTAGAACGGCAAGAAACAAGTCTCTGTCATTTGCAAATTACCAAAGCTGTGGAATTCTGTTATAGCAGGACAAACTGGACTGAGACAGCTGCTAATACTCTTCATCCATGTTATCTAAGACTTAATCTCATTCCTGTTATGGTTATTATACTGAATCAGGCATTCATACCGGCACAACCATCTTCTTAACCTACTTTGCTATTTTTGGTCCCTTCCTGAACCAATGACAGTGGGTCTCAAACACTTTGGTGTGAGGGAACCTTTAAATCCTTAAAAATCATTGAAGTTCCCTGAAGATCCTATTGAAAAACCAACTCAAACTCAGATTCTCCTACACTCTCACAACTTCCGATACCAGACAAGCGTAGACTGGCCCGTTCTGCAGTACACAGCAGCGGGGCGTTCTCCAGTTCAGTCCCTGTCTGTCTCCGGACGGCACTGGCTCTCAAGGTTGAGGCTTCATCCTCAAGACTCCCCCTTCCCTGCAGATGCCAGGCACAAGTCCCAGGTTGCTTGACCTGTGCTTCTGACTGACCAGCTATGTATTAGGCTCCCACAACCTAATATATACTCCAGGAAGCGCTTACTGGGTTACCAGAGAGGATGTTTTATAGGATACAGAGGAAGAGATGCTTAGGGTGAGGTGCGTGGGAAGTGGCATTGAACTTGGCTTGCCAGCCTCCGGGAGCTGCTGTGTGGCTGTCTGATCTCTGAATTCTGTCTCTTTAGGTGTTAGGATGACCCTCCCCAGATGCCAAAATGGCCATTGCTGGTTTCTCACAAAGCCCCTTCCCCCCGTCTCTATGCCAGAATCTCCCGCTGAAACAATGGCCCCTCCTCCTGACTAGAGTCCCCAGTTAGGTCCGTCACGCCAATTTACCCAGGGGCGTTACCCACCACCCAGTCACCCCGTGCAGAAAGGACCAATCCTAAATGCACACTTTCAAGCCTCCCACATCACGAAGGGGGGGGCGGCTAAGGGATAAAAGGGCACTCTCACTCGAGTGACGGGGGGAGCTGTAACACCTTAATAAAGCTTTCTCCCACGGCGAGCGTCGTCAGCCTTTTCCCTTCCCCCTCCCTCCGCGTAAACCTAACATTAGGGACCTGACAACTTCGTTGTATAAGCATGAATAAAACATGGACAACTGTGAAGAAATGTGACTGGACAGCAAGGGTTTACTCCAACACTGAAAGGCTGAGTGAGGAGACCCAGCCTCTTGGCCTCACTGCAGCGTTCTCTCTTCCCAAGCATGAGGCAGATTCCTTCTGAAATGGGGGTCTAAGATCTACTATTAGACAAGTGGGGGGCAAAGAATTTCATTATGGCCAGCTCCAAGACAGAGAGGCAGGTGTAAATAAGAGTTTCTGTGACCCACTGCATAAGCCAGGAACTGTGAACAAAATCCAAAAAGTGTATATCACAAGAGCTTTTATTTTTATGAGATATCTACTGATATTTGTTGTGATAGAGATTAAAATAAAAAAATGTTTAAATGTTTATTGGTTCATTTAGAATTTAAACAGTAAACCCATTAATTGTTAATACAAACCACCCATTTTTTTTTTTTTTTTGTGGTGCCGGGGATCGAACTCAGGTCCTTGTGCTTGCAAGGCAAGCACTCTAATCACTGAGCTAAATCCCCAGCCCCCAAACCACCCATTTTTATGAAAATAAATTTATTTTCCATTGTGTGCCTCTGTATTCTGAAAGTATATAGTTGAATCTCTAGGATGGAGTATGTATTTGGGAAATGTTTTCTGGTCCTTTTCTGTGTGTTTGGTGAAGAAGTGTTTTCTGAATAAATATGCTGTGTATCAGTTTTTTAAAGTTGTAAGTATGCAGAAATACATGTTTGCTAACAATGTCATATGGTTGCTGTCTTAGTTATTTTTCTCGTCACTGGGGCACACTATGTGACACCCACAGTTTAAAGGAAGAAAAGCTTGTTTTGGCTCATAGCTTCTAGAAGTTTCCGGGGGTGGCCTGCCAGCCCTGAGGCAGGACCACAAGGGACAGCGGGTGGTAGAGGAGAGCGGCTCATGGCTGGGCAGACCGGAAGCAGAGAGAGTAGAGGGAGGGGTGGAGAAGGCTGACACACCCTCCCAGGCCATGCCCACAGTGACGCCTCTTTCCCCAGACCCTCCAAACAGCAAGTCAGCTATAGTGTCCCATGATCCAGTCACTTTTGAAAAGACCGCCTAAGAGCACACCGACTTCGGGGGACATTTAGCTCTAAATCATAACTTGGCGTTGCCATTTTCACTTGTACTACACTTTGTTTTGGAAAACAGATTGTTCTTCCCTCACTGAGTGATGCGTCAGTTAGTAATATAAAACTGGTAAAAGTAGCCTTTTGTTGGCCCTCGGCACAGGGAGGATTGGAGAGTCCATGCACGACTTGGTACGATATCGGCCATTGTGGGTTAAAACCGTAGCTCAGGTTCATGTTCAGGTGTCAGACTAGGCAAGGGTTGAGACCCAGGACCTGGCGGGCCGGAAGTGGGAGGGGTGCATTAGGACAGCACAGGAGAGGTCAGTCTCCAGCAGGGGATTCACAGTACAGCGCATTTCTCTTAAAGCACTTTCCCGTAGGTCTTGGTGGGACAGTGGTCAGACGGTCTAGTGTACCCACACATTCATTTAACAGCTACTGCTACTAAACAGGATTTCTGTAGCACAATTCTCTCCTGTCTGGCCTCCTGTCTGGGGCTCTGGGCTCTTCCTCCTGGATTCTTCAAGTGATCTCATCCATTTTCCTTATTCTGCTGACTACTGGACCTTTCCTCAGGTATCTCACGAAATCTTAGGCTGACAGTGTCTCAGACTGAATTTGAGGAACCCTCTCCCTGCTCCAAGGGCTCCTTCTGTCTTCTCTGTTTTGGTACATGCTGCTTGCATTCACTGGTCACCAAGCTCTTAATTTCACCACCGAAGCATTCAGTGAGCTCAATCATTTTTCCTAATCCCATCATCACTCCCCTAACCAGGGCTCTGTCTTGCTGAAAATCCCGAAATTGTCTCTTCTGTGATTTCTTTCCTGCTTTTGTCCTGCTCCCAACAATTCTCCACCCAGAAACTGGAGAGAGCTTTTTAAAAAGCAAAATTAGATCATGACAGTTTTCTACTCGAAACCATTTCATGCTACTGTAGCACTTCAAATAATGTCAGACTTCTTTGTGGGACTTGTCAGGTCTTGGTGGTTTAAGCCTCCTTATTTTCCAGTCTCACCTTTCAACCACACCGGCTTCAAGCCAGCCCTGAGACATACTGCGCTTTTCCTCCCTGGAAGGTCAGAGTTTTTGCTGTTTCTGCTGCTTGGATTTCTTTGCCCTCTTCACCTTAATTACAACAATTTAGTCCTCAGCTGGTTTAAATGTTAGTTCCAACAGGAGCTCATCTCCAAGTGGCAGCCTCTCCTCTAGTCCTTATATAAATTATGACCTATCTTTGCTATACCTTTCGTAAAGCGACCTTATTTTCCCTAGTTAAATCTTGTTAGACTGTTGCCCAGTGTGTTTACTTGTGTGTTTATTCGGTGACTGTGTTCTCTTATTCTACTATAAGTTACTTGAGATTAGACCATGTTGCTCATTTACCATTCGGTACCCAGGTCATGGTATTAGATGCTCAAGAAATAGAGTATTCGATGACTGAATGATAGGGAGATAAGAGTCTGAACTTGTGTGACACTGAAACTGGGAAGGAAGACATGAACAGAAAAGCCCTAGAAGAACTAGAAATGAGTTCTTGGAACATGAGCTACTGGAGGGATCCAGAAGATATTTTTGGTGAATATACCAGGAAACTTTTTTGTGTGTGTGTGTGTGTTAGCTATCCAATATTTGGGAATGACCTACAGCACCCTTCTCGCCTGATGTCTGCAGGCTTTTCTGGGACCAGTGAAGAGAGCTAGGTGAGGCCCAGTCCCGGGAATCTAACACTACCCCCATGGACAGCCTGGAGAAGTTTCACCGTACAAGAGTATCCACAGGAGACCCTCATGCAGGAGTTAGTGAAACCATTACTCCTACTGTTTAGCCATAAAAGTCACTCATGTTTTGAGTTCATAAGATCGTGGGCTTTAACATTTAATTGCTGACAGCCTTGTCAGACCTGAACTAGCTAGGAAGATAGCATGAAAACTTC
>PVJO010009815.1:0-67546 GCA_004026905.1 Hystrix cristata
GATTTAGGGATTGGGGTTTTCGCATATGAATGTGAAGTGGATGCAAATATTCAGTCCATAGCACAGTGTTAGGCCAAAATATACATTTCATTTGTATTTATTTAAATCACAATCTGATTTCAGTGTTTTGCAATACAACATTCCACACTCTTAACTTACCCTCTTTTCCAAACATGCAGTAAGAAAATAATGCTTGGTGAAATTTCATTTTATTATTTACTCAAGTCTTTTGTGTATCTTAGGAAGAATTTGCACTAGTTTGAAGAAATTACAGGGTAGTAATGAACACAAGAAAGATTATACTCTAAATATTAGTTCTGTTTCAAAATAAAGTTTGACTTTCCAAATTAGTTTGCCATTTTCCCATCTAAATTGTGTGATTTCGGATAGAAAATACTGTAGAAGCCGTTCCTTATTAGGTAGCAAATTAAATGAGGAAGTATAAAATTCTCCCTCAAATCCAGAGTTCTAAAATTGTAGTTTTTAATTCACAATTGAATTTGCTTCTGCAGTGAACCGTTTCTTTAATTAAGCGGATGCTGTGTGAATGTTTAGCCCTGTCTCTCACACCAGATGAGCTTGTATTCTAGCTGCAGATTTTTGTTCGTGATATATAATGTACACAGAAATGTCCACGACCCTAGACACTGTAACAGCTCCAAAGCAAACCACTGTGTAACCAGCTCGAGGTAGAGAGCGAGGTCAGAACTCCAGCAGCAGTCCTGTCCTGAGCCTCCTTCCCATTCCAAGTACATCGCATCACCTTGGAATCTTCATGCCTCAACTTCACCTTGGTTTTCCTGCCTACAGAATCCTTCCTTATTTTTGGTTCTTTTTGACCTTATTAAATTATATTGCACACATCCTTGATTTTTTTTCACTCAATATTACGATTTTTGTATTCAGGTCTGTTGCTGCCTATTACTGTTATGTGGTGATCCATTGCTTGATTATTCCACAATTTATGTATCTTTCCCAAAATTTTTATATGATTGAGTTATCTTTTTCTCCTGCTTAGTGCTAACCTTGCTGGTATACACAATCATCTAGGTGTATTCACCTACACAGAATCTGTATGGTGTATGCCAAAAATGGAATAGTTTTACCAATAGAGCATAGCAATCTTTGACTGCTCTAGATAATATCTGTTTCCTAAAGTGATTTTGCCAACGTGCATTCTTCTCTTAGTGTGTGAAAATTTACATTGCTCCGTATCTTTTCTTTTTTTTTTTTTTTTGCTCCGTATCTTTTCAAACTCTTGTTCTTGTTAGTTCTGAAAACAAACCTTGTATACTGAAATCCTGATCGTAGACAATTTTGACTAAGTCAAAAAAAAGTCTTGTTTAAGTTAGAAACAGTGGTAATAGGAATTGCAAGTTTAGTATAAGAAATAAGTAATTAAAATAACAATATGTTTACAAGGCCTCGTGCTAACATGTGTACCTCGTGCTGATAAATATTAGTATTAGGTAGTGGTTTCTATTATCAATTAGCCTAATAGAATTAAGTTTCAAAATGAAAAAGTACACGTAATAAATGTCAGGGTATATGCTCATAGATAGCAGTGCATAGAACAACAACCAGATAGGCTTCTTAAGAATGGAATTTAGCTCAGTCTGACCTGTAGTTTTACTATTAGGGCAGGAAGGAAACTCCTAGCAGGAGTGAAAATATGTGTGATTTTATTTCTGTTTGTCATTCCCAATGAGAATGCAACTTCAAAGGTTCTTCTCTGTAGCCATATTCAATAAGTTAGAGGAGCGTATACTTGGCTTTCAGTGTTGAGGTATTTGTTTTTGATTGTGGGGCACAAACTAGCTAATCACAGCCAGTGATTTGTTCTTGTTTTGTTTGTTTGTTTGTTTGTTTGTTTGTTTTACCAAAATGTGGTACTTGAAAGCCAGTTGTTTGGTACTTGGGAAGCTAGTTTAATACAATTAAACTAGATTTAAGTCCTTATTTGTCATAAATTAACAAAGTATATCAGAAACCTCCTTCAAATGAATTGTTACATCAAAGTCCAAACTTCGGACTGCATATGTAGCATTCCAACAGTTTCAGTTTCCATCAATTACTTCCCCAGATTTTGGAATAAATTACATATTGACCACGTATTTTAAACCACGGAAGTAAAATTTATTAAGCTATCCATAGACAAAGTCCTGGGTTTGATTTCTAGCACCGCATGAAGTAAATACAAAGATACACATGAGAACAGGCATTTTAAATATTGGTTTCTTTGTGTACTGACTTTGTGATTATATTAGGGTATAAATACATAAGGGCACATTTTCTTGGTTTTTTTGAGACAAAGTACCCTTACATAGTTCAGCCTGGCTTTGAACTTGCTGGGTAGTCCAGGCTGGCTTCAAATGTGTGGCTATCCTCCTGCCTCACAGCCTCTTCAATGCTGGAATTACATTTTTTGTCTGCCCCCCCCGTCTCTCCCTTCCCTCCCTTCCTCTCTTTGTCTCCCTCCTTCCTCCCTCTTCTCTCTCATTTCTCCTTTCTCCTCGCTCGTCTCTTCTCTCTCTCTCCCTCTCTCTGTCTCCCTCCCTCCTTTCCTCTCTCCTCTCTGTCTCACTCCAGTACTGGGAAATGAACCCAGGGCCTTCACACTTCACACTTAACACTAAACTGCCCAGGCTGACTTTGAACCTGTGATCCTTCTGCCTCAGCCTCCCGGAATACTGGGATTCCAGGCAGCACAGCCCTCCATACCTGGCTCTATCTACATTATTTTACACCCCCGCCCCCAGAATCTCCCACGCACACACACGCGCGCGCGCGCGCGCACACACACACACACACACACACACACACACACACATCCAAACATAGATACAACCCTACTCCTCTGTATTATGTTGATCTACTATTCACCAACTTCGGACCACTCTTCAAGCCCCCTTCAAGTCTCTCTGGTTTTAGATATCGCCTCTTCCTCAGTATATTTAATACTATTCTAGTGCTAATTTTTGTTGATTTCCGTACAAGGAGAAATGATTTTAAAAGCATCCTGACTTCTGATTTTTAAAAACTTCTCAAAGATCTCAGCCTCAGTCTACTCTAACAATTCACCGCCAAGTTAACATCACAGACGCGTCCTTCCCGGAGCAGGCAGCCCCTCCCCAGTCTGCAGGTGACGCGTGCCATTCTTTGACTTGTACTTCCCCCTCAGCACGTTTCTAGCCAGTATCTCAGTGCTAACAGTGATCCTTCCACCCTCCTGCCATTTCAGGCTTGCTATGCTACCGCGTCTGTGATCGTCCTTCCCTCCATACACGAGCCCTTATTTCCTTCCTTCCTCTGCTGAACTTCCACATCCCTGAAAAGTTCATTTGTCTAGAAATGGTTTCTCAGCACAAACTGCTTCAATTTTGCTCTCCACTCACTTCCCATCTGCACTGGCGCTTCTGAATGGTGCAGCAGAGAGACACGGATCAGGATTATCGGTCTCCCCGAAACTCAGGAGCGCAAACGGCCAGTGCGCTGAATTTTGCACAATCATCAGCTCATATTTCCTGAGTCCATCCGACGGCAGACTCTCCTACACGACCATTTCATGACTGTTTCTCTCTACCTAAACATCCTCTCTCTAAACTCACGAACCAGTTTCCTATTTCAAGAAAATAAAATCTGCAATAAAATAAACACACCAAAGTGGAACATCAGAAATCAGACCAGCACGTATACCCAAATGCCCTAGGATATTTTCCATGTATCAGCTGCTGAATATCTTGCTAAAGAATACTAAAGAAGCCCTCTTGCTATGCTTTACATTCTACCTCTCCGATATATTTAAGAATATTGCTCCAGTAATTTTCTTCTCTTCTTCCTTAATTTTTCCATCTTTTGGAAGCTTATATACTGTTATTTCTCCAGGTTCCAAAGTAATACCAGACCACAAAAACACTAGACTACACTTGCTCCAATAATAGTTGTCTCGCTCAGCAGGGAGAAAGCTTTGTGTTCTCCGCACCAGATATTTCCAATACCTCTCCCCCTCTAAGGGTGTCTGGAAACTACAAAAGCTAGGTGTTCTTCCCACCCTTCCACATCGATTTCTCTGGGGCAGGAAGCCACCAAAGGGCTCCATATTGCTACTTCACAGTTCTTGGGCATCATCCTATTTGTTCTTTTAGCGCCTTTGACACATGTAATCACTTTCTGCTTGAATGATACTGTTTACTTGGCTTCTAGGACAGCATCATCTCTTGGCTTTTGCTTTTCAGTTTTCTTTCCTGATTTTGTTGTGTGGTTCTGATCTCTAAATGTTGGAATGAGCCAGGGATCAGTTTTTGGATTTCACTCTTTTGGTGACTCCATTCTGTAGGATTCTTTTAACTAACACCCATAAAAAGAATCTGAAGAATCTCAGGTTTAAATCACCAGTATTATACTTCAAATGGACTCTAGGCTTATCTATACAACTGTGTTCGCAGGGTCTCCGTTAGATTTCTGAGACCTGTCTAGTACCAAACTCCTGATATCAACTTTCAAATCTGCTATTCCACAGTCTCTCTTAGTCAAAGGTGCTCCAAACAGAGGAGCATCGGGCCGGATTTAGAATCACTGCAACTCTTTTTTCACACATGGCACTCAAATTATGGAAGGAATCTTGTGAATTTTCAACATACTTTATATTCACTTAGTGCGCACATCTTGTATTTCTACCATCCTTGTATACTCCTGCCAACAATAGACGAGAGCCTCAATTGTCCCACATCCTCATCAACATTTGCCTAGTCTATCTTTTTGCTGTAGACATTCTAGTGAATACTAACATCTTATTCTGGTTTACATTCACATCTCTGTAATGACTCTTAATGTTGAATGTCTTTTCATGTGCTTATCTGCCATGTTCACAGTATCTTTCGGAGTGTAAATTCTCAGTTTTGCTGAAATTTACCTCAACACTTTATTTTTTGTGAAATATACTTTCATTCAATCTCCTATCTAAGAAATCTTCATTTAAAATAAGGGAACAAATTTCATTCTATGATATAGTCTGGAAATTTTAGTTTTAGGTTTATCTTTAGATTAATGATACACTTTGTATTAATCTTTGGCTGTTTTTTCTTTCTTTCTTTTTTCTTTTTTTTCCTTACATGGACATCCAGTTTCTCCAATACTTTTTGTGGAAAACACTACCTACCTTTTCTTCACCGAATTGCCCTTGTATCCTATCAAATTTCAATTGATTATAAGTGTATGCATCTCTTTTTTGATTCTGTGTACTGATTCATTGTTCTACAATCCTGTTTTGTTGCCAAAACCAAAACTCTTTTTTTAAATGTATCTGTATAGTAATCTTTAAAGTCATGCAATATGTGTCCCTTACTTTTCTTCTCTTTCAAAGTTGTTTTGACTATTCTAAGTCCTTCGCATTTTCATGAGTTTTAAAATTAGCTTGTCATCTTCACCAAAATAAAAACATAATATTGATTTTAAAAAGCCTATAGAGGTATTTGTTGAGATTGCACTGAATTTCTTAATGAATTTAGAAAGAATTGCTATCTTAACAGACTGAGTCTTTATTTAGTTAGTTCTTTAATTTATTTCAGCTATGTTTTGTGGGTTTCAGGTCCAGGGCTTGTATATTTATTATAAAGTTTATCTATAAATGTTTCATATTTCATTCTACTGCAGTGGAATATTTTAAAAAATTCAATTCCTGAATGTTTATGCCTGGCATACAGAAGTGCAATTGATCTTTTCCAAATTTATTTTATTTTGGTAAGTACATGTAACAAAATTTACTATATTAAAAATGTTGCATATAGTTCTGAGGGTATGAAATGTGGTGATATTATTCTGTCTCCATCATTCATGCCCAGAATCCTTTTCATTTTGCAAAACTACAACTCTGTGCTCATTAAACAATAACTCTCCAGTGTCCCTCCTCCCAGCTCCTGAGAGCTACCATTGTACATTGTCTCTATGATTTCTAGTATTCTGAGTATCTCATGGAAATGAAATTATAAAATATTTGTTGATAGTGTTATTTCATGTAGCCTAATGTCCTTAAGGTTCGCCCATGTTGTACCATGTGCCAGTGTTTCTTTCCTATTTAAGGCTAAATAATATTCATATATATATCACATTATACTAAATAATTCATCTAACTTTAGGTACTCAGGTTTCTTAAAAGGTTTAGATATTGTGAATAATATTGGTATGGGCCATGGATGCACAAATATGTCTTTGAATTCCTGCTTTCTAGTCTTCCTGGTATATACCCAAAAGTAAAGTTACTGGATTATATGATAAAACTATTGTAATATTTTAATAAATCACTGTATTATTTTCCATAGCTAGTGGACCATTTTACATTCTTAGCAATAGTGCACAGGAGTTCCAGTTTGTCCATATCTACACCAAGTTTTGTTATTTTCTGGGGGGTTTTTGGTTTGTTTCAGATCTCTGACAGCATGATCCTATTGTGTGTAAAATGTGTGTTCATTTTGTTTCTTATTTGCATTTTATAATCAGTAATGATTATCAGCTTTTCATGTGTTCATTGGCTCACTCATTCTTTTTTTTAGAAATTTTTATTCATTTCCTTTCCCTATTTTTCTAATTCCTTCCTATTGTTAGGCAACTATGAGATTTACCTGATTTGTTTTTGTCTCTTAGGGATTATTTTCATATGTTTTATTGATGTCCATTATTGTGCCCCTTTTCAGTTGTTTTGGACAAGGAGGGAAAATCTGGTCCTTGTTACTTCATCTTTGCCAAAAGTGGAATTATTTAGCTAATTTCATATTAAATTTATTTAAGACATTAAATTTTCTGCAAAGCCTATCATTTTGATGACATTGCCTCCACTTGTAAGTTTTTAAAGCATTTATTTGTTCTTGGCAGCTTGGCATCTAATATCAAAATACAAGTGATTTAGAAATAGATGATATTTATGTACAAAGACATACCCCCAGGAACTTCGTTGCTGACTTGCTTCTCTAGAATTGATCTCAGAGCAGCCACACTTGCAAAACACTGTCATTAAGTGTGTTTTTTTTCCTGAGTCAATAGAGCCAATTTCAGCATTATCATTTGCATAATTTGTCCTATTAATCCTGGTCTATGTTCTAGAAAAGGATATCAGCTCTCAGCACTGATAGCCTTTCAGTGGTTTCATATTAGCACAATCGGTGCAGTTTGACTTGTTTTCCTCTGTGTCTCCTTTTAAACTATAACTTAAAACAGCCATTAGAATGAAAAGTAATTACCTATATTGAATTTTGGTTTTTACTTGCCTAGGATTTTTTTGTTTTTGGTAACAATTTAAACGAGAATGTAGAATCTTTTCTTTAAAATTGTCGTAGGCTCAGTAGAAAATATCCATAAGCTTGTCATAATATGTCAGTTTTACTTGGAAATTCTTTAACAAGTATTTAGTAATCATAGGAACCTTAAGAGTTACATTGACAATGGATAATTTTACAAAAAAATCAATAATTCAAAAAAGTCCCGTTGTATTCTTTCCTCTTGCTAGTGAAGGTGAACTTACTTTGGAATGAATTAGTAACAGGCTGTCATTAAACATGAGTATCTGCTCTGTTAATCATCCTTTCCAAGTTGAGCAGCATTCTGGCGATACTATTGTCAAGGATGAAAATCATAAGTCATCTGCTTTGAAGGCTTCATAGCTTCAATAAAATGTGATGTGTCAGCTACTTCATTTCTAAGGTTTTTTTTTTTTTCGCTTCCTATAATTTTCTCAGAAGGAATAAAGTCATAAAAGAGCCGACATGCATGCAAATTTATTGCACATTTTAGCTCAGGTTGCCTTGCTAAATTTTACACTTAAATAAATAATAAATGAAGATACTAGAAAGGAGAAGCAGTGAGGAGACAGCACTGACTCCCAGAAAGAGCTTTCTGCTGAGAGAATTGGGTTTGGGTTTATGCAAGTAGCTGAGGATCTAAATCACAATAACTATTACTATTTGATTTAGGAAGTGATTTATATAATAAGTATGTCCCATGACCTTTTATTTTGTTAGCAGTAGCTATGTTTGCTTTCTTTTAAGTGGAATGATTTGACACCTGATGTTATGCACATTGTCTGATGAGTTTGGGGAAAGAACACAGTAGCCTCATGACTTTTTTTCATTTATGTATGTGCTGGTCTTCAGTTCAAGAGAAACCACTGGCTATTTAGCCATCTGATTATATTTAATTAATAATTATAGCATGAGACTTTTAAGAAGGAAGAGAACTTCATTCTTTCAAAGATTAGCTTTGAGGTTGGGGATTTAACTCAGCAGTAGAGCACTTGCCTAGCCCTGAGTTCGATCCGCCCGCCCAAACCTTCCAAAGCTGATCTTTGTTGCGGGGAGAGGGGAACTGGGGATCAAACTCAGGGCCCTGCACTTGCTAGGCAAGTGCTCTACCACTGAGCTAAATCCCCAACCACGGAAGATTTTTTTTTTTAATTAAAACTTCTGTTTTAAATAAAGAACAAAAAACAAACCTACTAAAATGACATTTTGTTATTTTAATACCCATTAAAATGCACAACAATGTTTGGATATTTCACTAAATTGATGTAACTGCTGAACAAGTAACATTTTTCTATATATGGGCAATCACTGAGCTAAATAGTTAGCTCCATGTTCAGTCATTTTGTACTCCGAGCCTTTCAGATGTTACTTCTAAAGGATCCCAATTAAGATTTTCAGTGTGTTTAAAATATCTCCTTTTTCTGAGGATTTCCATGACTAACAAGGAGGGAAAAATTCAGTATTTTCTGTTCTTCTCTGTGGTGTTTCAGACAGTTCACAGACGGCAGGTCATTTCAATCATTTTCAACCTGTCTCGATTACAAAACTTGAAGAATTGAGATCTGTAGATTTTGTATTTTTAATGATTTCTTATTTGTTTAAGGCTTCACCAAACTACGGCATTTTTCTTTTCTTTCACAATTGCTTTTGAGTACCCTGAAGTAGGATAAGAAACCAAAATCTGCTGTAACACTGGAAGGGTTGTTTTGAGTTTCCTATGGCTGCCATAGCAAATTGCCACAAACTGAGGAGTTTAAAACTGAGTTAAAAATCAAGTCTTTTATTATTCTGGAAGCTGGAAATCCGGAATCAAGCTGCGGCAGCGTGCTGCTTCTCTGCCACCCTGCGCAGAATCCTTCCTTGTTTCTTCCTATCGTCTGCTAGTGGCCATCTTCACTCTAGTCGCTGCCTTTGTTGTCACGTGGTAGTCTCTCTGTGTATTTTTGTCGTGGTTTTTTTGTAAGGATCCCAGTCATGCTAGACTAGAGCCCACCCTAAAGATCTCATTTTAATCCAATTACATTTGAAAAACCCTGTTTCCAAACTAAATCAAAGTCACTGTTAGATAGGACTTCAGCATTTGTTCTCCAGGGACACAATTCAACCTGTATCAGTGTTCTATTCCATCAAGTGACAGAGGAATAAAGTGCCAGGTTATTCTCATTTACTTAAAATGAAAACGTTTGTATTAGTAGTGTACAGTTCAAAACCAATTAATTTGTCTATGCAGACTAATGTGATGAAGGGATATTAAAAAGAACTGTTCAGCTTGTCTCCAGATTTAATTATATGCTTCATGGGTGGCATAGACATAGAAGGCTTCATTGATATGAATTTTCAGATCTATAAAGTACAATCTATTTGCTTGAAATTCAAACTTAGTTGTACTTTGTTCTTGAAAACAATGTTGAGTATTCTGCTTCCACTCTCCTAGACTGATAGTTTTTCCTGGTACATGTCTGTAAGCATATCAGACTTATTCTGTAATGATCATTTGCCCTTTCCTCCACTTCTCTTGAAATAAACCTCCCAAGTTTTCTCTAGTGAATACTGCCAACATCCACCAAATTTACAAGCCAAATACTGTTTCTGACAGTCACTTCTGATAAGTCCCTTATTCTTACCCATATGTATTTGCTCAAGAAACACAACCAACTTTACTTATTAATATCAAATTCCACCCATCATTTTTAAGCCATCTCTTGCATGTACACAAGCAGTTTCCAACTTACATCCCTGCATCTACTGTCACCCGCCACTCAAAAAAAAACACACACACAACTAAGCCATGTTCCTCTCTAGCTGGGAAAACCCAATTGTGCATTTTTCCCAAAAGACAAAAACTCTTGACTGTGGTTCTGGACCAGGTTTGCCTGATGGTACCTGTTGCTCTCTCTCTATTTCTGACCTTGTCTCACTGGATGGCTTAAACAACAATGACTTATTTCTTTCAGTTCTGGAGTTTGGTAAGTCCAAGATCAGGGCACCGAAAGATCTGGCGCCTGGTGAAGGCTTATTTCTAAGTACACGGAAATGGCATCTTGTCTTTTGGTATCTTCACACAGCAGGGAGCAGAGAGAAGAAGCAAGTCCTCTTTTGTCTTGTCACTAAGGCCTAATCTCATTTGCAAAAGCTCCACTCTCACTGATGGCTTCTTAAAGCCCCACCCTCCGACGCCATCGCAGAGGGGTGAGGCTCAGCATTTATATTTTCTCTTCTCTGAAACCTGGTGCGTATCTACTCTTTATAGGCTCGCCGTAGCTCTTTCTCAACCAGGGATACGCCTTCTCCATTTTCCCAGTTTTTTCTGCTCTCTAGTAAACACTTATTCTTACTCCAATTTGCCCAGCAATTGTCACTTTCGAACACTTTGTCAGTGACTTCACAGACCCTGTCCTAGAGGACACTTTGTTTTCTGACAAAACTTACAGCAATTATAAGCAAGTTAATATACAGTGTTCTGTTCAATACGTGTCTTCGCTAGTCTCAGTCCCAGGGGACCAGGACCTGATCTGCTTCCTTTTGACTCCATCCCCAGAGCCCAGTCTTTACCAGCATCTGTTGAGTGGATGAGTATCCAAGAAGAAAGAAAGACATAATTGAAATATATTTCTAGGCTGATATGATTCCCATAAAATCACTCCTCAGTGTGGACTTCATGATGAGTTGCAGGCACACACATCTGCATGATTTAAGCAGTTCGTTATCTTTGATGATTTAATCATTGCTCATTGCAAGGTAAGAGAAGATTTCTATGCTGATGGGCAGGATGGAATAGACTAATTCTTAATGGCCAAGAAATAATGAAGATAGTTAACAAGCCTCTTTCTGGTCTGTATCAGAGGATACATGGACCAAAGAATATTTTTAGTGTAGATGAAAAAGTGCAACAAAATATCAACATCTTGTGCTCTGAAAATAGAAGCTCAAACAACGTTAGGTGTCTGAAGCAAAACTGTATATAATATCATTCTCTAATCTGCTTAGAATTCAGGACACTCTCAAGAGCAGAACTGATATGTGGTATAAAAATTGCATCCAAAAAAAGAAAAATGCCACTATGAGTAGGCTTGGTGATTCTCTTTTCAATACCAGTACCATCATCTCATTGTATAGTAATCACTGGACATTGGGAGTTGATGTTGAAGTCTTTGTAAGGTAACATTTTTCCTAATTCCTCAATCATTCCATTCTTGCAGAAGAGGGAAGTGGACCAGAAGGAGAGAGACAGAAACTAACCTCTACAATGAGTTTCACAACTTGCCATTTTTAATCAGTAGGAGAGATTTCTTATTCTTTGCTTTCTTTCTGAAAACCTCGGGGCATTTGTCATTTAGTTAATTGTGTTTTGTTTTGTTTGTTTTGGATTGATTTAGTGGTACTGCAGGTAGAATCCTGGGCTTCACAAATGCTCTGCAACTGAACTATATCTCTAGACTTTATTTTTATTTCAAGATAGGTTCTTGCTAAGTAGCCCAGACCGGCCTTAGACGTGCAATCCTCCTTCCTCAACCTACAAAATAGCTGGAATTAAAAGCATGAGCCACCACTTAGTTGTAATAATTAGTGCTTACTTTTCACATTATGGTAAATCCAGTTAGCTATTTAATCTTAATTCGTTTGATTTTTCTCAATTGTAAATTGGGTGCAATAATTCTTTCACTTCACAAGATTATCGTGAGGAATGCTTATTGCAAGCCCGTAGTGATTGTTAGAGTTAGCTCTTGGCCTCGCTCCTCCCCATTCCCCTCCAAGAGCGGGTATCATTTGCTCGGCATTGACAAAGGTCAGTTGTACAACTAAATAAGAGAGTCCTTACTGTGTATTCTGTCCTGGCCTTAAAAAGACTGATCTGTACAGCTGGCTTTCTCCTTAGTAAACTCACTTTTATTAAGAGGTAAGTTCTTCATTTCTGATAGTGTGCATAGTCAACTACGCACATAGATAGTGTGCATAGTGTACATGGTTGTAGAGTTAGGATGATTCAAATGGTTCAAGCAGTGAGGAGTGACTGTACTGCTTGCTGTGGAGGACGGAGGCTGGCCCTTGGAGCTCTGCCATAGAAAAGGATCCAGGCAGCTCTTTTCAGAGTTACAAAGTTCCTGTTTTACTTTTAAGGTGGCAGAAGATTACTTGGGAGTATGGCTTTGTATTGCATGAAGTGCTGATAATAGTAACCATGTATAGAAAGATGAGTTCAGTCCATTGCTTAGGTTTAACAACGAGTGCATGTGTCAAATGCACCTTAGAGGAACTCTGCCTTTTCTCTGGAGAGAGAAAGAGAGAGAGAGAGAGAGGAATTTTCTGAGAATATTCCCGAAAGGCCTTAGAGAGCAGAGGAAAAATGAGATTAAGAGCCATGCCCACATGCGCTTTTTCTTGACTTTATGTTAACTCTGACCTTCAGTGAGTCTGGTACAATTTCTGAGGCAGTCTTGTCTTCCATGAAGTGGAGCCCAGAACACCTGCCACACAAGCCGTTCCTGGAGAGCAGGGCCTCTGTGCTTACACATGTTCACGTCACAGCCTGGGGACAGTCAGGACAGTGCCTGGAAAGTCACCTCGCTGTGCCTTCCTGACTGCACGACATTGTCCTCGGTGACACAAAGAGGTAAGAAAGAAATTGATAAGACGGGAATACGATAGAGTGCAGAAGGCACTTTGCTCAAGTCCAATAAATTACTCAAATATTTTGGAAAATAACTATTTTATTTGAAAGAGCAACCACATTATCAAGAATTATAATGCAAAATATATAATATGAGGATTTAATGAATAAGAAGACAGAGAAAAGTTAACAGGCAGGGAAAATGTAATACTGACATTGGTCCCCAGCTCTTCAGCTTTACTTTTTTTGTGGAGCCTCAATAGTCCTATTAATAGTAGACAGCATCAGAAAGATCCCACTCCACGGAGAGGACAGATATTGAACTGATGTTCAATTTTTCATGCTTTGGATTCAAGTCCTTGAGAAATCAGCATAGCAAGTAGTTTTGAAATGGTCACCACACAAACCTAATTGGAGTGAAACTTTGGATATTAAAAGACTCCACAGGGGCTGCAGGTTTAGCTCAGAGGTTAGAGTGCTTGCCTTGTAAGCACAAGGCCCTGAGCTCGATCCCCAGCACCAAAAGAAAAAAAAAAAAAAAAAAAGACTCCACAAATAAGTGTTATTTTCAGGCCAATAGTTATGTGTTTGTCTTTAACAGAATTAGAACATCAGTGTATTGAATCATGTTATGGTAATTTTTTAAAAGTTACCTCTAAAATTAATGCATTAATTGTTGAATTAAAAAAGGCATGATGGCAAGATTGAAAACTATTGTGACACTAATTCTGCTTGTATTAAGATTTCTGTTGTTGTGCAATAAATTGTTACAAACGTGGCCACTTAAAACCACATCCTTTCGCTAGCAGACAGCGATCGAGATAAGAAATCTAGGTGGTCTCTGCCGAAGATCCTGGCACAATAGCAAGGTGTTAGCCAGATGGGCTCTTTCCCCGCGGCTGTGGGGAAGACTCTACTTCTAAAGTCATTCACTGATCGGCACAATTCATTTCCTTGTGAACTGTGGACTGAGTTCCTGTTTTGTGGTTACCTTCTAGCAACAGCTGTGCTCAGATCCTGGTGCCCCAACTCACCCCAAATTCTTGCACATAGCCCCTTTCATGGAGTCCCTTATGCTTTGAGTGAGTTACCTACACAACCGCTGCCAGCCAAAGAAAGAAGTCTACTTCCAGAAGGTTCGCTGGAGTAGGCCGCGTCGAGCCTCCTGTATTCTTATCTCAGGGTCACCTGACTTGGCACTTTCCTCTATCTTCTCCACACTCGCTCTCCAGATCCTGGATTTGTGTTTGATTGTACAATCACCGTACCAAATCTTTAGCAGTATGTGGGGCATCTCTAGAATTCTGCCTTCTACAAGGAGACATTTTACGAGAGGTGTGGAGGGAATCATTCCCTAAGATTTGGTGGATTCTCTACAACCAGGCTGTAGAAATGACAAGCCAGGAAGAGATGGCGACTCCATGGGCAGGAACATCCATTATTATTGCTCCCCACCAGTGGCGACACTGTGTCTCACTCTTCCTGTCACCCTGGTCACAGGTCAAACTGCAGATCTGGCACATATCTCATGGATTAACTGAGGTCCCCCAGATTTTTTTTTAATTTACTAAATATTAGCAATGCACCACACATGTAATAAGAGAGACTGGTCAGCCACTAGTCATTTCGCACAGTGCCAGGCAAGTGGCACGTCCTTATAACTGTCTGAAAAATATCTTCATTATAAACAGTTTTGCCCTCACCCACTGAATAAATGCAAGTTAAATTATTTAACTTTATTTACAATTATGAATATGTATGCAACGCTCCTGAGATTTAAATATTAGTCTATCTTCATTTTGCACAAATATTTATCCTAAATGGTAGAAAAATGTTCTCGAGAAGGACACATGTGGTCTCCAGACTCGGGGAACTGTGAGGGCAATTTCAGTTTAGGCGCCGACTCTGCATCCTGCCGGGCAAGTTGCCCAGCCTCTTTATATCCGCTCTCTTCCTCTGCAGCCTTTCAGAATTCATGTGAACAATCAAAGTTTTATAAGACAATGATTTTAAAGTGCATTTTTTTTTCTTGCACTACTGGGGATTGAGTTCAGTGCATTGAAGTGTACCCCACTCCTGTTTTAATTTTTTAATTTTCAAACAGGGTCTAGCTAAGTCACAAGATGCCCAGGCATGGCTCAGACTTGAGATCCTCCTACCTCAACCTCTCAGAGTTCCAGCCTTACAGGTGTGCACAGTTTTAAATTATTTATTCCAGTGCCTGATGCCTCTCAGCTATTAATTTTACATATTTCAGATATTATAATCATAGGATGCCCTAGATCTGTGATCTAAGCAGCAATATTGAAGGATGCCTGAAAGGGAAATGCAGTAGGACAATCAGCAGTCCTACCGCCAAACTATTTTTAATTATAGCACTTTAAAAATAGCTGTTACAATTATTCTGGAGCTGACAGCGCTCCTAAGACAAGCTGTGAAGGGTTATGCTAATCAGGAGAACTCTCAATCCAATGAGAGATCACATTAGGCTAACAACAAGCATGAATTAAGATTCCACAGTATGAAGCCTCACATCTTGAAATTATTGTTGCTGTGATTTGCAGGAGTTTAGAAAGAGAGAGAATGCATTTCTCGCTTGCTGGTGAGTAAAATGGAGGTCCTTACAAAAAAGACACAGGATTTCCAGACTGTTTGTCTTCTGAGAAAATCCGTCCTTTGCAACTAGTAACTTCCTTTCTGTGTCTTCTGTTTTCTGCGATAGCTATGTCCAAATGTGCACAGAGCAGCCCCATAAGTCCAATATCCTAAAGGCATTAGTTATTGTATCATCAAGAAGGGTATTACAGTAGTATTTCTTCTTCCAGGGATCCACAATAATTGTTTCTCTGCCTAAATTAAAGTACTTTAACTTTTTTAATTAACTCAGGCCTTCATCTTTTCACATATGAATTACATTTTATTTAATTGCTTCTTGTCAGATGCCTTTGATTTGTCATCTACCCTACCATGGGAGTATCCTGAAGCAGAAGCTGGATCATTTTGTCAATCACTCTTCCATGATTGTTTCACTTCGAATGTCAAATAAAATCCACCAGCGCTGTCTCAACTCAAGGCTTCCTGTAACCAGGGGCTCACGCTGTGTAGCTGTACTCATCTGCAAAATCGTGCCGTGCTATGCCTCAGCCTACCTGGGCGCACCTCTTTGCTTTCTCTGGTATCATGTCTTAAATGTCAGCCCAGGCGCCTTGTCTTTCATGAGTTCTGTTTCCTAAACCCTTAATTTGAGCTTTGCTCTTTATTATCACCTTTAAGACCACAAAGTATTTTACATTTAATAAATGTATCCAGAATAGCACGACACTGTCGTTGGGTAGTAGGGACCAGCCATGTTTTCCAAGGTTCTTATTTGTCTCAGTCAATGAGTTGGTCAGAACAATTCGTAGATGTGACAGATTACCGTTTATAATAGGGCAGAAATAAGAAAAAGAGAAGAAAAAGGAGAAGAAGCACAAAAGTGCTCAGGGAGAGAAGGGTGCTTTGCAAAAAAGAGAAGACATATTAGTCACTGCGGGGACAAGAGGGCAGCGGCCCCAGAGGCGATTGCTGCCATCCTTTTATGTCTTCTGTGATAGCTGATCCAGGTGACCCCGTTTGATCTTGTGGTAAACGACTGGTGTCAGGTGCCAGGTTAGGCGTGTCCTCCTATGAGAACATCTGTGCCAGGGGCAGAGCACAGCTGGATCCTCTGTGGCCAGTAAGTCTTCTCCATCAGGTCGTGCCCACCTCTCCAGTCACACCGCCATGCCCCGCGCTCCCGCCAGAACACCGCAAGAGTGTCCGGTAGATTTCACTCCACTCAACCCTCCTCCACTCAACAGGTCGCAGGATGACACACTCAGACACCCAAAATTGCAAGTCTCAGGGTGTAATGGGGAAGGCAGGAAGGAAATAAATGTAAAGCAAAGAGAAGACATTACATGTTATACTTTTTATTTCAGGTGTTTCCTGAATATCATTGAAAAAAGTAGAACGGGTTACTTGCAGATGTTTTTACCTTCGTGTACTTTTTGCTATTTGTAAATAGATTTTTAAAATCGGTTCTGTATAGTGAGGCTGTGAGGCAATTGGACGTTATGCATGCAGAGGTAATTTGCACCCTTTCATTCACTTATTCAGTTTTAAAGAATGATATTGGTTGTGCACTTCCTATAGTGTGTTTCTGACTTTTTACCAAAATTCCAACATACTGGTTAGTAAACCTGGTGAGATTATGGTAAAAATCAAGACAGCAGCACCAAACACTGGGAGTCACTGCATTCTGTAGTGCTGTGTACACGGAACAGTTACATTTTTCAGTGACCTCGACTATGTAGAACCAATACTAATTTTACTAAATCTTGAACTCCGAGTAAATGCGTTTTCCTTATTTTGGATGACAACACGGTAAGTACATGCGAAGTACTTCAGCTTTACCAAAATGTATTCCTGCAGGAAAAGCATCTGTTGGCAGAGGGAACCATCCTCTCTCAAAGCATGTCAGGTTTGCTCAAAAAATGACCAACAGACAATCTTGTAGGTGCTAACATCTGGGCATTTTGTAGACAGTTTACTACAAGTGACCTAAGTGAGCTATCGCTTCAGAAGAACAATCGATAATGGTACCATTGGAACTTAAGATACTTGACTGAAAAGAATTGGGAACTTGTGCCTATTGCTGTGAATCTGAGAGAGTCCCAGGACTTGAAGACTTGTGGTGAGATCCATGAACATAATACAAATGTGAGCTTTCCGAAACTATAAAGTTAACCATTTTGCCATTTGGAAATTTTTTGATGAACAAATATTTTCTTTAAAATATTTATAAAAGTAAACATAAATAATATTGTAAGATGTTTATAAATCAGTGAATGTTTTTTAGATGACCAAAACATGGTATCGCACAATCAACAACCGATGGATCTTCGTGTAAGAGACTAGGAAAACTTCACTGATCCGTTGAGGTTGCTTCAGTTTACACATCACAGCTAGTCTTTAAGAAATGATCACTTGTGATGTTTTGGTGTAGCATCAGGGAATATAATCAATTAAATGATTAGCTATTAAAATACTTCTTTCATTTCTAACTTCGTATCTTGGGGGTCAAGATTTTCTTCCGATGTAAAGCAGTGAATAGATTGCTTCAGTAAGCATGAAACTCCAGCTTTCTTTTAATAAGAGATTTGCAAATATGAGAAGAGTGTCATTCCTCTCAGTAATTTGTGTATTTCAGAAAATTATCATTTTATGATAAATATCATTTTGTTGAACTTGTAATCATTTTATTAGCATTATTTTTAAATGTATCATTAAATAAATATGTTAAGTAGCCTCATTTAATTTCTAAGACAGTACACATTGATGGGTGCAAGTCATGTTAGAAAATCTTCGAATTATCCTCTGTGATGACAGCCACATGGTTTGTATGAGGACTACTTTGAAATCTCTGTTCATCCAAGGAGTTCTCCCACACCAGATGATTGCTATGAAGGCTAAAATTTCTTTTCTTCTTCTTTTTTTTTTTTCCTGTTTGTTTTTGAGACAAGGTTTCACTATGTAGTTCAGGCTGGCCTTGAGCTTACTGTCTACCCCAGGCTGGCCTTGAACTCGTGGTAATTCTCGTGCTTCGGTCTCCCAAGTGCTGTGATTACAAGCACGTGACACCATGCCCGCCTCCAATTTCCCTCTGAAAAAGCTTTTCATCTGGTTGAGGATCCTTCTTTCCAAGGACTCTGACTACCTATTCTGTAGTAAACTCTTTATGTTGAATTGGGGGCTGTGGTACAAGGAACATAAGAATTGGAGAAAAAATATGTCATGGTTGATTAATTGTGTCCACTTGAGTGAGAGACGTTCAACGAAATTGGCTCAGCAGTTCCACACCCTGGGGTGTGGAAGACCCACCTTAGGGTGGCTTGTTGCCTGGATGGTATAAAGGGGAAATGAAGAAAGACAGATCTGTTTTGGTTCTTCAGAGGGGCTTCAGTCTTCGCCGTCACCTTGGACACCATCACCTGCCTTCCAGTGAAGACTCTTCAGCCTCCAGAGCGGACCCTTTGGTGAGACGCTGCAGTGAGCTCCAAGACCTCGACCAGGTGTTTCAGCTCTCCAGCGCGCAGACAGACCCTCCACACTGCTCTGCATCCGACTCTGTGGGCGGCCTTTGTAAGCCAATCTGTAAATTCTTATATATTCATACTCTTGCATTAGATCTGCTTCTCTAATAAATACTGATTGATGCAAAATAGAACTGTTCTAAATATTGTTTCCTCCAGGTTACTTGGCAGTAACTAAACAAAATATTTCTAAAGAACATTTACCTTAGCTGCTTGCTTTATAAAGTGGGGAGACCATTAGAGTGTCACAGTTCTGGTTTGCTGTGAAATGGAATCACACACATAAAATCCCACCACAAAGTTATTCTCAAGGAGAGTGTGCATCTTCCCCCATTACAGTAGGAGCAGCATTAGATCCTCCACCTTTACTTTCCTCAGAAGTATCAGGTTGCAAGGTGATGGTCCTGGGGAGAGAAGATGAGACAAGTAATTCCCAGAAATCAATGAGACTAGTGCAATGAAGGAGCTTCGTACCATTGTAGTTTCCAACTTTTAGGCAGCCTTAGACCAGGGAAGAGTTCCCTTTCACAAAGTCCACCTCAGGTCATCTTTTCCTATCTTCATTCACATTTATTGTCTTATAATTCAATATATCATTGCATGAAATCTTTCCTCCAATATGGATGCCCAAATTACCACAATACATATTCAAAATACCCTTTAAGCAATCTCCTTTTCAATAATTTAAACTTTGGCATACATAGAGTCTGAAATGTTAACAGCTCTCTCTTTCAGTGCCATTTGGCTGACAATTCGTGTTTTGAAACTCTGAAGCATTAACTGACTTCAGTAACAGCAAACAAAACCATCGGACAAAGTCAATGTTAAACCTTTGTTTAGACAGAATATTGAATATGCAATAAAACACAGGTGATCTCAACATGCATTGATTATTTTTGATCTTTTTTTATTACTCATTCTTAAGCAAGGACAGCCACATATTAGCTTCAATTTTAATTTATGATGCTGTGGTTTGATCGTGTCCCCCAGACTTCATATACTTCAAACTTAATCCTAAGTGCAATGATATCCAGAGGTGGGTCCCTTTTGAAAATGTTTTTAAAATATTTTCTTATTGACATATCATAATTGTACATTTCCTTGTTCGGAAACGTCTGAAACCCTTACTAGTGGCTACTCTGAAGCACACAAGTGATTGTTGTCAGCCACGGTTACCCTGCTGCTGTGTTAACTACGTGTTTGTACCCGTGAACCATCCTTTCTCCCTCTTCCCCTCTAGCCTTGCCAGCCACTGTGGATATGTGAACTTGAAGACCACTCTGGTACCATGAATGGACCACTACGTCGTGAGAGGGAGTTCGATCTCTCCCCGCCTTCTAGATATGAGCACCTCGATAATGAACACCCGCCTCCAAAACTGTGAGATAGTTCTGTTCATTGTACATTCCTCTGTCTTTGGAATTTTTTTTTAATTTTATTTTAATGGTACATTTTAGATGTACATATTGATAACATTTATCATAGGGAATTTGTACCTGTACATGATATATCTTGTTGCTTCTTTTTTTTCCCATTCCCCTCCCCTCACTCCCACCTCTCTCTTTATTTACAAAAGCTTTGTTTCCATTTTTTCCTTCCATTTCTTATTTCTCTTGACCCTCTGTTCCTATCCCTCTCCCTTGTTCCCTTTCCCATTTACAAAATGCACTAAAACATATGAGAAAATCAGGGTTTTACAAGCTTGAAGAGCCATCTATGATGGGTTAACTGCAGCAGCACCTTATGAAATAAATGTAACAGAAAAAATTACTAGCCATTGTCTAATAACAAGTGATATTTCAAGATTTTTAAAAATTATGTAAGATATACATAGCTATGGTAAAACCTTTAGAAAATGTAGCATTTTTAATATGGCAAGCATTAGAGGTGTTTTTTTGTTGTTTTTTTTAATCTCTCTAATATACTGACTGCTAAAATATAAAGGCTGGAAGCTTGGACTGTTACCACACCAGAGCAAAATGTTGTTAGTGCCACATAGCATAAAACATGTAAATTTAGAAGAACAAAATTTGAAGCTGTGTTCACTATCCATCCCATCAACATGAGTTACAAACTCTACTAATATAATGTTTATGTGCAGAGTCCACGAAAAAATGTACACATCAGGAAAAGAAAAAAACTTATATAAATTTTCTAATACTAAATTTATTGAAACATCATGATATTAATACAAGTTACCTTTGGCTTCTACAATTACAAGAGGTGCTCAGAGTGGTGGCCATTAGCTTCCAGAAATTTATTAGTACAGCAAACTGCCAAAGTGTTGTATACATTGTTTTGGTGGACTCTCTCTCTCTATATATATGTGTGTGTGTACAAAATATATATATATATAAAATCAGATTCATTATTTACTTGGATACGTTGTTTACTTAACTATTTTCCTTTGTAAAACTTAATATACTCATTTTATTCTTAAAGATATGGGTATTCTGACTAAAAGATTAAGAGATACATTTTGTGCCTAGAATATCAAGGAGTTAATAATTATTACTTTCCTTTTGGCTCCATTTATTTTAATAAATTACTCAGAAATGAGTGATATACGTATTGATGATGATTATCATGAATATTAAGGCATGTTTTTGTTGGTTGGTTTGTGTCTTTTGATCAGCTAGTTAGAGACATGCTTTAATTTTAGAGTAAATAACCTGTGTGTGGAGAAAGAGACACAGAGAGAAAGAGAGACAGAGATATGCATAAAACCAAAACTACAATAGTATGGTCAGCTAATTCTCTGTACCTTTTACTAAAACAACCAGATAATTGTGTCTCTCCTTCCATGCTGCTGTTCAGTAATATGTTTACTCATTTCTTCCCAACATTATAGCTTTACACCACAGTATCGATGGGAAATTGCCACTCTTCTGTGTTTTTACTGGAAGGCAAATATAGAAAAGAGAGCCAAAACTCCACTGGAGGTTACAGATGTTTTGAGAACATAAATAGATTTTCACAGCTTCCAAGTACTGCACAATCCTTCCCAAAACATCTTTCTATGTAAAATGATAGAAAATGTTCATGAGAATAATTTTCCAGTTGAAAAAAAATAAAACAATAATAATGAGAAACAAAGTAAACCCCTTACTATATCTGGAAATGTTGTTTGCCATCATGTTATTGTTTTAGTGTTTCAGGCAATGGATTCCCTGGGGAAGCCCTTGATCTCCTTAGGCCACTTCCTTTCCTTGTACCTCACCCGGGGACAGCGACACTTAGATCTCTGGGTCTGTCACTACTTCTCATGTCCATTGAAAATATAAAATAGCTTTCATCTGAAGTTGTCACAACTTCAAATTTGTAGCTTCTGCTCTTTCCTGTGGTCTCTGCTAAAAAGCCAGTCTCAGGAACCTATTTCTTAACCTATGGAGAGTTTTGACAGAAACAAATCTTTCAACTCCCCAGCCCCACCACACACACACACACACACACACGCACACACACACTGGAACTGTGGCTTTGTGAATGCTAGGCAATCAGAGAAATTTTCAATAGTTGAGGTGGATCTGAAAGAAGGCAGCAACTATAGGGCCATACTATGTTGTAACTAAAAAACTGTCTTTGTTGTCCAAGGATTAAAATGTCCAGTCAGCCCAGCCAGTATGTGGCAAGCTGGCAAGGGTGAGTGAGCATCAGAGGGAAAAAAAAGCCACTCGCTGGAATATTGGCTTGTGTAATCTTTATGAAAATAGAATCAAACACAATCTAGCAGTGAGGTGCCATACCTGAGGTTTCTGGCAGCACCACCCCGAGATGTGTATCTGTCAGATTATGCCCAGTGGTGGAAGGGGTCCAACCACAGAGTCACGCCATTGCCACCTGTCACCTTCAGCTCCCGAGTTTGCACCCAGGGGTGCCTGCACAAAGAGCACTGAGAAAGTCATATTGGAAGGACGAGTTTCCATATGTCCGTGTGACTCACCCTCAGTGAGCCTGGAGGGAAGGACGAGGCTGTGGGAGAACCAGCCAAAAGATTTGCTTCTTTCTACCACAAGCCTCAAAACTGGGTGTTTGTTTCTTTGAAGCCTTTAAAAGAACAACATTCAAACAATAAGCAGGAGATAGGTGGTACTTTTGGAACACACCTTGCCTTTTTCTATAGATAATTGGAAGAAAGTTTCCCTTTTGTTTTTCTTGGCTGTGAACATTAGCATGGATAGTAAATAAAAAAAAATTGGAGGAGACACCACCTTTTCATAAATATGGAAAAGCAAAACAAAATTTAGCTAGGGGAAAAAAGCTTCCAGAGATCCTAGCAGTGAGTATCACATTATTTTTGGGCTTTCCCACTGCACCTTGAACAATCTCTACTCTCTCCAGCGATCTAGTAGATTCTCAGGCAAACAACTATGGTTGTACCTCCTCCGGCTTCTTTCTTTGGACAATGCATATTTCCACCATCTCTCCTTTCTTCATTCAGCACATTGCAAAGCTTACCTAACTCATATATTCAATTCGCAAGGCTGTCACAATGATGCTACATAATGTAAATTTGGTTAATATATATTCCCTTCCCCCCATTTTTTTTTCAATTTAAAAATTTCATTGAAATTAGAGCATACATTCTACAAGGTAGCAAGCCATGGGTTATAGTAGGATAAATTTTTGTGACATGTATGGAGAAAATGTAACACCATGGTGAATGCCCTTTGTCCCCCATTTTGAATCACTGGACACAGGCTGTCTCCCGACTTTCTCTCCACAGACTAGTTCTGCTTGCTTTGGAGCTCCACATGGATGGCTTTTCTCCTATGTACTCCTTGCAGCCTGCCTTCATTTCCTCGGTAGGATGTTCGTAGTATTTGTTTGTGTTGTGGTCTAGATTTATTCATTCTTATGGTAATGGAATATTTTATTCTAGAGATATAACATAGTTAGATTGCTTCTTGTTTTTGGTTATTGCCAATAGTGCTACTAAGTGCGATCCAGCACATGTCTTCTGATGAATAAATGCACACATATTCTCAGGTACATAACCAGGAGTAGAATGTTGTATTCAGTTATAGTAGGTAGTTCTACATGGTTGTCTATAGTTCTACCATCCATAATGGACAGTTCAGTAGATCCACATCTTTGTCAACACTTGGTACTATCTAATTTTTAAATCTTGCCAGGTTTGTTAATAAGTTAATAAATAGCTTACCTTCTAATATCTTTCCTAAATTAAAGTGGTTTCTAATAGTAAAATATTTAACCCAATATTGAGTCTTTCCTAGAGGTTTTGTATAAAAATGTTTCAACGAAATCACTTAAAAATGCCATAAAACAAAGTGAACAGAAGAATCACTACTGACTATTTTATTTTAAAAAGATTAATATTACAACAAGCAGTTCACTAAATCCTGGCTCAACACACTTCATAGAATCATTCTCTGTGATCTAAACATCAGAGAAATGCTCTGTTTTCTCAGACCAGCCCCAAATGTGAAGCCTTTGGATGACCTCCATCAAGTGTTTCAATCTTGACATATCCATTGCAAATGGAGTCTGAGAATCATTCACAGTGTTGGACCCAATTATAATTTCTATTTCTATTTTCATATTCAAGTAATAGAAGACATACCATTGAATTATAAGAAGAGCTGGTCTTCAAGAAGCAAATTGTTAGCTATCTATATATAAATCTGATAATTTATATTCTTTGAATAATAACGAAGTTTCTTTTCATTTGCTATCAGTATATTTCTCCCCCCAAGTGAGCGTTTGCATAAGTCTACATTCATGTCTACAAAAAGGAAAGAGCTATATTCCACGCTCTTAGCAGGAAGACCATGGTTAAGTATAGATAATATTTTATTCTGTGACACAGAGTAAACAAGAGCAGTGGGAGAATAAAACCAGATAAAAATATAAAAGGGGAAGGTGGAAGAACGAATATTTTTCTCTCTGTGTTTCTTAGAGAATTCATCAGAGGGAAGAAAGAAAATAATGTAAAAGATTTGTTTCTTGCCTCTTGTATCCCAAATCTCTTTTCACAAGAAAATCAAAGTAAAGGGCTTAAAATATCAGAACCTTTTAAAATACATTTGCTCACAAAAGATATTTTTCTATCTTTATTATCAACAACATTCAACAGTTGCTTAGGACTTTATACATTCCCCCACTACATTATAACTTTTCTCCATGAATGTGAAACAGTTTTAAAAATCCTTGAACACTATCCAAATAAAAGCCTCTTTCTTCTGCTTTGAGCTAACTATATTTGGCCCCCAAATTGACTAAAACATAAATGTGTTTTTAGGAGATTTGGGAGTCCCGGGATACCGCTTGAGACTTCAGTTTGCTCTTAAATTAGGATAATAATGAATTTATTGTATTAAAAAGAACAACTAATTGGCAAAACTAAGAGAGATGAGTTCCAACCCCACATTCAATTCTAAATTGTTTCCAGATATAAAATGTAGCTTTTCCCTGGTGGCCTGTCTGGGTGGAGATGAAGACAGAAATTTCATGTTATAAACATATTCTTGGCAAATGTCATGAAAGTGTAGTTTTAACCTACAATTTGCTAACATTTATGCTTAGAATAGTAAATAGCTCTTTCTAACAAGTTGAACTTGGCAGAAAATCTATGAAAAAAGTTAGGACAGAGAGCCTTGCTTAGGAACAAAAACAGACTGGGTAGGAGATTTTCCCTGAAAGAATACACATTGTCTCATAAGCCATCTCCAGGAGTAGCCAGTGGAGAAATAGAGTCTGAGGACTAGGGTCTGAGAACTAGACTATTAGTCATATCCTTTAATGTCCCCACCATCCAATATGACGACACACGTACTGTGAGAATATACTGTCTTCTACCAAAAATACCAATTAAATTGACAAGAAATCAATTAAACTTCAAAAACTAATAATGAAATAAACAAATGCTGTTGTGTAGAGAAAATGAAACAAAACAAGGCAAACATTACTGAAAGTTCCATTCATTATATGAGAATAGTTCTGAACTACATTTAAAAGTGATTTCATTGACAAACAATAGCCATGTTTATTTATAGAGTGTGATATGAGATTTTGACCTAGGTATTCATTGTATAAAGATTAAATCACACTAATTACCATGTCCATCACCCCCCCCAATTTATCATATATTTGGGTAAGAATAGTGAAAAATCTATTCTATCAGCAACATTGAAATACAATAAATTAATGTTAATCTTGATCACCTTGCAGGGAAACATCAGTAAAACTTACTCCTCCAGTCAAACTGAAACTTTGTGTCCATTGATTGGCATCTCCCCTTTCTCTGTTACTTCCTATTTCCCTTCAGCTTTTGATAACAACCTTTCTACTCTGTTTCTATGAGTTTGAGTCTTTTAGATTCAACATCTAAGTGAGATTGTACTCCATTTGTCTTTCTGTGCCGTGATTCTATTAAACATAATGTTCTTTAGTTACATCCACGTTTTTCCAATGAGAATGTTTCCTTCTTTTCTCGAGTGTATAGTATTCCACTGTTTATTCTATGCAACATTTTCTTTATTCATCCATTTGCCGAGGGGCACTTGGCTTACTTCCCATATTTTGGCTATTGCAAACAATGGGGAATTGAACATGGGAGTGCAGATATCTATCAACATAACAATTCCAATTCTTTGGATATATGCTCTGAAGTAGAATGGCTATATCATATGATAATTCTAGTTTTAATTTTTTGAGGAAACTCCATACTATTTTCCAAAATGCCTGTAGTAATTTATATCCCCACTAACACTGTGCCAACATGACAGTTGCTGCACATAGTTATTCATAATTTTGATAATAGCCACACTAGGAGGTTTGAAGTGATATATTATTGTGGTTTTAATTCAAATTTCTCTTACGAATGGAGACGCTGAACATTTGTTTCATATATCTACAGTACTGGCCATTACTGTCTGCGTTTGAGAAGTATTTGTTCAGGTCCTTTGCCTATTTAAAAAAATGGCATCGTGTTCTTACTGTTGAGTTGCTCGAGTTCCTTACTTTGGATACTAGCCCTTTATCATGTGTACTTTTTTGAAAATATTTCCCTCCAAGCCTGGGTTGTCTCTTCAGTCTGACAATTGTTTCTGTTGCTGCGCAGAACTTTCCCAGTCCCCAAAGAAAGGGCAATATATCAACAGAGCAAAGGGCAAGTGGCCTTCCGGAAGGAAAACCATGGAAAAGGAAGTGACAGAGTGAGGGATGAAGCAAAGACAAGGTTTCGTTGCTCTGGCCAAGACATCCACCTAACTCAAGATGCCATGTTTTCATTTACACAACTTCTGAGTGTAAGGAGGGTGTGAGGACAGATTGCAGGAGTGGCCCAGCCACACCCTGTTTGTATTAGAAACAAAACAAACTCCCTAAACAAACTAAATCTCAATGTGCACTAACAGGCTAAAGCGCATAGCGTAAGAAATGCAGTGGAATTTTCCTGGATGGACCGGGGCTTCCCAGGAGTAGGGTTAGGGCTGTGTTTGCACAACAAGCTCCTTTTACAATCCCAGTCCTAGAGGAGCAGAGTGCAGCTCTTCAATCAAAGTGTGATTACACTCTTATTACCTTAGCCTTTTTTTTTTTTTTTGACACTTTAAGATAAGCTACGATTATGGCTTATTTTGCAGTCTCAGATCATGGAGGGTATTGCCATAATTTCTCCCATAATGGTTTGCCACTATAGTTTGCTAAATCCTTTTTAATCATTCTTTCACAGCTTTTCTGTCATTGTTAAGTGGATGCATGTGCGGGATCCCATCTCATATGTGATTTTCTTCTCGTCCTCATCGCCACTGTTCTACTCTCCCCTGATGTAGGGAAGGAGGGCTTGCTACTCTGCACCTTCCTCCTCTGACCTCACTGATGCCAAAGAGCACGCAGGGGAAGGAGAGATGTGCTAGTCTGTGTTAGCCATGTTTCTGCACTGAGACAAAACGTGTAAGGTAAACTACTTAAAGGAGAAGGTTTGTTTTGACTCACAGCTTCAGAGGTTTCAGTTGATGGTCGCTTAGCCGTGTTGCTTTGGGCCTCTGGTGGCCTAGGACCCCGTATGGACGTGCACCGCGCTCATGGCACTCAGGAAGCTAAGAGAGAGACAGGAAGTGGCGGGGGTCCCAACGGTCCCTTTAAGGACAGTGCCCTTGCTTATTTCCATTAGGTCCCACCTCTTAAATGTTCTACCATCTCCAGTCAGGCCAGAGGCCGAGGACAAAGCCTTCCATGCATGAGTTTTGGGGGACATTCCAGATCAAAGTGTAGGACTACCAAACAAAGTATCATAAACAGAATGAGGTAAACAAGAGAAATTTATTGTAGCAGTTCTGGAGGCTGGAAGACAGAGATTAAAGTGTTGGTAGCCTGGTTTCTCTTGAGATCTTACTCCCTGGCTTGCAGATGGCCGCCTTCTCCTGGGTTCTCACATTATCTTCCTCCTCTATAGATCAGCGTCCTGGTCACCTCTTCTTATAAGGATACTTGTCAGTTAGTTTCCAGCTCACTCTAATGATCTTGCTTTAACTCGATCATCTCTGTGAAGAGCCTGTCTCCAAATGCAGTCACTTCTGAGGTCCTGGGAGTAGAACTTCATGTGAGACACAAATAGGCCCATGAGTTGTGATATATTTTCCCCCAACTCCTTTTTTATGGTCCAACACTGTCGTGTTGAGACTTGGAAAGGGGTTAAAGGAGAAAAAAACATGTCTCTCTACTTACAGAGCCACTCAATACCATATCACAGAGGGCTTTTGGGAATATTCTAGTAGGCTTCCTCAAATATGTGTTAGGGCTCTTGAAACACACTCCAAGCTATAAAGCTTCCATGTTATCAACAAAGACACTGGCTTCTCTTATCCAAATCAAAGTTTTATGATGGAAGAAATTGGGAAAAGAATGGTAGATTGAGGCATCTCAACTCCTCTTTTCAATAAACCATTTCTTTGGGGGTCAAAGCAGTGGTAGTAGTCGAGTGACAACCCGAAAACTGCGTGGAATGAAGTAGCATCCAGAGCTACAGAGAGAAGATGTATCCAGACTTTTTCTTTGAAGATGTAGAGACACGTAGGCTCTAGTCCTCGAGTACATTCTCCTTTCTATAAATATTCTTTACTCCTCTACTATATCCATATCAATCACCTACTACAATGTAATATTTGAGGCAATTAACTCATAATAGAAAACATTTATAGCTCACAGTTTTAGAGGCTCAAGTTCAAGATTAGGCAGCCCCTTTGATTCAGGCTTCTGGTGAGGGTGGCAGCAAATTGCTCACATCCTGATGCAGGAAACCGAGATGTAGAGATGAGGGTCCTATGGTCCCTTCAAGGTCACAGCCCGGTGACCAAAGCAGCCCCCACTGGGCCCACCACCCAAAGGCTCTCCCTCTTCTCAAAAGCCTGCAGTACCTTCCAGTGCTGGCACCCTGCTGACCAAGCCTCAGACACATGAAACTTTGGAGGATACTATCCATATTCAAAGCATACACTGCCCTGTTAACTTGGATTTGAACGATGTTGTGATAAGGAATACTGACCAAGTATATTTGGAATTCAACCTAAAATATTCCTCATTTGCTAATAGGGCTTTTAAACTATTATTCTAAAATTACATTTAGCAGTACTTTAGATTTTTCTAATTATAAATGTAATAATTTAGGCTTATTATAAAAGACATAAAGTCATGGTTTCCTTTCTGCAGAGTGAGAAATTTTCATAAATAATTGTATAATCTCCCCCCCTGCTAGGGTTTTTCAGGATGCTTTGATGCAAGTAAGACACGGA
Source organism: Hystrix cristata (assembly GCA_004026905.1). Classification (NCBI taxonomy): domain Eukaryota; kingdom Metazoa; phylum Chordata; class Mammalia; order Rodentia; family Hystricidae; genus Hystrix; species Hystrix cristata. The sequence continues at coordinate 29,765 of PVJO010009815.1, forward strand.
ATCACTCTAAATTCAGAAGCACAAACGTATCTGACTACAAGACTCCTTCTCTTTGAAATTTGTTTTTTGAGGTGCTCAGAATCAAATCTAAGGTCTCGTGCATGCTAGGCAAGTGCTGTACCTCAGAGCTACACCGCCACCCCGAGGGTTTAAATGACTTGCTAAACATGCAGGAGGCCTCACATTTGATCTCCAGTGCCACAAAAATACAACAACTACTACTACTACTACTACTACTACTAATTTAATATCTTACTAAAACTACTTTGAACATTTCACTTACACTAAACACAATTTCAGAAACATTTCTATCCACTGGATTCTCTCTTACACAGTAGAGATGTCTTATTTGGAAATAAAGAAAAACTAATGTTTGTTGAACATACTGGAATAGTTTTAAAGAATAGTTGTCATCTAAGGCTTTATGATGTTCTTTTGCTTGATGTAAATATACAAATGTTTGTATAAATACATAGTTTTACGTATTATATCTTCTACTTTATACAAGCTAAAACTGTAGTTAAAAACATCAAGTAATGTTAGAGGAAAAAAGTCCATTCTTCGGAAGGCCAGTGTCTTCTCACCAGAGAGTAGAGGGTTGGCAGTAACATGAATGACAGCCTTTTGAATAATGTGTATTTTCATGATGACTGACTTCATTGTGATGGGAGTATTAAAATGATTCAGATGATCTTATACAGACATGTATTACTTCATTAAAAGAGTTACTTACATATGACTGAACAGAAAAAGATTTGCTAATGCTTCAGAAGTTCAGCATAATCATAATACCAAAATAGATTATATATATGTATATATGTAAACTAGATCATCACAAATATTTATGATAATTTAGGGCTGTGCCATAGCACATTGAAAATTGTCCACTTTCTGTTATTCATTAAGGATTTTAAGATATAATTATGGCAGGTTTTGGCTTAGGAATACATCAATATAAATAAGCATATGCTATTTGTTCATTAAGTTGCTTTGCTAATCTATTTTAAAATGGGGTGTTTGTTTTGCTGGGATATTTCCAAACTGCACCACAAAATCCTAGTGGTCCTGCTTGCCCCTCACTGACATAGGAAAATCTTTTCCTGTTTGATTTGGAAATGCCACAGGATATTGAGGAGGAAGTGTTCTCCCCTTGCAATAGCCTTTTCAAATAAATCACTCATCACTCAAGATTAGATTTGTTTTTATTTTGCAATGTCACACACACAGACATAAATGTTAATTGCAAGTATGAATTTATTTAACATATGTTTATTAAGTGATTTGTATGTATCCCATGCTGTGTTAGATGAAGTATGATAAATGTTGTCATCTAGTAATTTACAAAATATACCCCTGTGATTTGTTTAAATAATTTGTATTTTGTAATGCAAATTATGTAACAAAAAAAAAGTATTGCATTGAAGTAATGCACTGAATTCAAGCTCTGAAGAAGGCTGTTGTTGGAATGTCCATAATAGTTATGTCTTTCCAAGAGTTTACACTTATGTTTAGACTTCAGGGAAGCATACAATTTGGTTAGACAAGTGAAGAAATGGAATAGTGTTGAAACATGGATGGTAGCCCCAAGTTCTGAAAACAAAATGAAACAAAAGATCTTTCCGGAAAACAAAAAGATATGCAGCCTCCATATTTAATAGTACAGCAGTGCCCATGCACATTTGTCAGAAAGTAAAGTGTATCTAGCATTTGTTATATACTGGGCATTGCATGGGAATTAAAGATCAAATGATATTTATTTTGAATTTGACCTAAAGCATTTTCCCTTCTTATGTTATTTTACTGAACTAGCTACGATTATAACTACAAGTTAGGATGCTTTTATTTGTGATCCTGACTCTAATAAGCAGCTCCAAATATCCCAAGAAATCAGAAAGTTTTAGCATTCAAGTGGAAAAAAAAGGAAATAGGAGATCAGAAAACCAGTGAAGCTACAGAGTAATCCCCACTTCTAAAGACATTGTTTATGCCATGCTCTCTCTTGGGCTGTTCTTGCAGACACGCTCTTAGGGAACAGAAGGTCAGACTTCTGATATGTCACTTCTGTGCATGACCTCATTGTCTCCATAGAGCCTGGCTTATCTCCCTGAAAGTGAGAGTCTATTATGAGAGGTGGCAATAGAGGCAGAGCCCCGTAGATATGACTGTGATGTCCTTCTGGAGATGAGGAGACAGTCCAACAAGTGCAGAGGCTCTGTCGAGGGAATGAGCTAGGAGTTTGTTATTCTACCTCCTCTGCCTCCATAGCTTTAGAGTTGCTTTCATTATAATTTTCCTCTCTTTCTCTTAATGATATCTTGTGTTGATTCTTCTTTTTTGAAATCAGAAGTCCTTACCATACACTTCGATAACTTATCCCAACCTATTGTATCGTTTGACAGGAGAAACACTAGTTGCCCTTTGCCATTTGTCAACATCAATTCTCTGGGTCATTTAAGAATCAAGAAAAATGTAAGGAGAAAGGATTCTCTCTCTCCTAAGTAAATGCAAACAGTGTGACAAGCCAAGACTGCCTGATTCGTAAGATGACTTGTACATTCTTTTTAAACCTTGAGAGGTAGCTCATTCCTGTCCTCCACCCCACTTCTCAAAGTATACAACTTCCTATAACCATATGAGATGTACTTGAATCAGGCTTTTGGGGGGTCTTTTCTGGACGTACTTCTTTTTTTTTTAATTTTATTTTAATGGTACATTTTAGATGTACATAGTGATAACATTCATCATAGGGGATTTGTACCTGTACATGATGTATCTTGTTGCTTCTTTTTTCCCATTCCCCTCCCCTCACCCCCTCCTCCCTCTCTATTTACAAAACCTTTGCTTCCATTTTTTCCTTCCATTTCTTATTTCTCTTGTCCCTCTGTTCCTTTCTCCCTCCCTTGTTCTCTTTCTCATTTGGACATTTTTTTCTCTTTCCCAATATAATACATCTTAGTCTTTATTTACACTTTCAGTTTCTCACACCAGAGAAATAATGTGGTATTTAAACATATGTGTCCAATTTATTTCACTTAAGAGTATGGTCTCAAGATGCATCCATTTACCTAGGAATATCTCAAGCTTATCATTCTTTATGGCAGAGTAGTACTCCATTGTATTAAAAAAAACACATTTTCTTTATCCATTCTGCTGTTGATGGGCACTTGGGCTGTTTCCAAGATTTAGCTATTACAAACTGTGCTGCTATAAACATGGGTGTGCATATATCACTGTAGTATGATGCCTTTAATTCCTCTGGGAAGACAGCAAGAAGGGGAAGAGCTGGGTCAAATGGAATCTCTAGTCCTAGTTCCCTGAGGAATCTCCACACTGGTTTCCATAGTGGTTGCAGCAGTCTACATTCCCACCAACAGTGGAATTCCCTTTTTCCTCACAGCCCCTCCAGCTGACTTCTTTGCCAGTTTTGCTGAAGGATTAAGATTTCTAATGGCAAAAGAATTAAAGTTGACAGTAAAAGAGAATGCATTGGTCAGCTTTCCGTTACTGTGACAAAATACCCCAGAATAACAACTTATAGGAAGAAAGGTTTATTTTCACTCATGGTTTCAGAGTTTTTAGTCCATAATCAGCTGGCTCCACATTGGAACTTTTAGGCTTGTTGAGAGGCAGAAACATCATGGTGGAGGAAAGCTGTTCACCTCGTGGCAGTCAGTTAGGAAGCAGAAGGGGAGCCCAAAAGAGACCAAGAGGAAGGGACAGGGGATAATTTATATCAGAGTCACACTTCCATGACGGCTTTCTACACCTCTGAATAGCTATGAACTCTTACATGCATTGAGCCACTGATGAGGTCACTGCCTTCATGATCCCATCCCTTCCCGCAAGCTCATCAGCCAGAATCCTGGGGAACATTTTCGGACATAACAAAACATAAATGAGAATATTTTAGTTTTTGTTCTTGGTATCTCTTCTATTGTGCCCACTGACATTAGATCCCAAAAATATTTTTGCTTGTCTGATGTTTGATAAATTTAAACCAGAGAAGTTAATTGAAATCTTCCCACTCTGCCGATCAGTTGGGTGATGAATGTCCCACGTAAGATGGAATTAGAAAACTACTGAGTAATTAGAGTGGCGTGCACTGGTTAGCTTTGTAAGGAGCAAAGTGTGACTTCAGAGCACACTGTCGTGGATATTGTTCTTGACCTTTTAAAAAGTTAGCCAATTGTATATAATTATGCCAGAAACTGGTAAGTCTTTGTTTCTGAGTTTGCAGTGATGTCTGTTTAGGTGTAATTTCTCTAACTATTCTTTTGGAAATGCCAATCAAGTATTTGTTTCTGAGCAATCACATCAGAAATGCTTGATAAAATTTATGTGAGCTCATACATTCCTTCGATTATTATTAGGTAGGACTCTCTATTGAAACTGCTGACACAAAGTCAAGTCATCAAACCAAGATATAACTGCACAATATTACACAAGTTTCTTAAAATCAAATGGTTATGTGCAGGCAAATAATTATATATGCATTATGCATTGTATCTGGTTTTACTGTTTTCTTCTAGCTATTCTTTTAAGCGTTATTAATACTTCTCTAGATTTGGCTATGTCCCTTTCTCTTGTTTGCTAAATGTTTGATAATTTCATTCCATAAAGCTCAAGATGGACACTCATCACTTTGATGGTTACAGGGCCCTGATAAGGCTTCCATTTCTCTCTCTCTCTCTCTCTTTCTCCCTCCCTCTCTTTCTGTCTATCATTTAGAGGTATCGTTTGTTGTTATTGATGTTGTTGCTGTGTAAGTGCGTGCGTGTGTGTGTGTGTGTGTGTGTGTGTGTGTGTGTTGGCATCACATTATGGGCTGTAGTAAATTCCTCTCTTCCCTTTTTCTCTAGATGCCAGGGTTTGCATATCCTTCTCTTAACAATGGTTTTTATTTCAAATGGAAACTTCAAGGCCTGTGATCCTAAACCTTAGCTCCTCATAAACATAATTTGAGGGTTCTCCAAAATTGTCCCCTGTAAGACCTATCAAATCAGAATTAATAGAGACCAGTGCATTTTAAAATCAGCCCAGGCAACTGTGAAGTGCAGCCAGGGTGAGAGTCACTCAGGAGCATGCGGGTGATGGCAGAAGATCCATCCAGGAAGACAAAAGAACCCACTCTCTAATTCACTTCCTCTCTTTACTTCAAAGCACTTGTGACTACATTGCAGCATCAAAGGCCTCATGAGCCCCTGGGGCTGTGACTGCCAGAAGCTTCATAGCTCTGAGGACCCGCAGGGCTTTGAAGTGTGCTGTGAATTCCTATGGCTGCAGAAAAGTGGTCCATTAGGGGAATCAAGACCATGATTTTGCAAAAAGAATTGCTTTCTGTCTACTTTCACAGGGACTTTGAGGTGGGAAGGTAAGCATCACCCCCACTTAAACTTTGCTCTTGGCTCTATTAAATTTTGTTTTTTTTATGGTAAATGAATACTTAGTGCCTCCATAAAAGTTAAGAATGATTGCTGATTTTCAGCCACTTATTAATATGTCATTAAAAGTTTCTCTGAAGTAGCATGAAAAACCTGAAGTGTTTGATAATGTAGAAAATAAGGAAAGCTGAACTTGCTGTCCATTAAAATTCTTCCATAGGAACTTGACCTCTCATGGACATCTGGTCCCTTTAGAACAGACTTTAATTCAAATATCTGTTAACAGGGAGAAAAAAAAAATAAAAGAAGCAAATTCCCAATTCTGCTTTCTAATCTCCCATTGTATCACAGTGTAGCTATGTGTGGCCAACAGAGAAAAGCCCACAGGTGCTGCAGCTCCAGCGTTAAAAGCGATGATCGAGCACAGGCCTGCTGGGTCCTTTCTTGTGAACCTTTGTAGGAGTACAGCATTGCACATTTTCACGGCCGGATCTGGTGGATTATTAATATTAGTAAATCAGAAGAACTCTTAGAGGAGAGAGGAGCTGACACTATTGCATTCCTAGAAAATGGTTAATATTTTACTTACCATATGACAGAAAAAGAAACATATGCACATTTGCCTATTGGGCTAATGCTTGTATTTGTACATAGGTCCAGTGAATTTAGATCACCAAGCCTTTTCCCAGTAATAGTGAACTATCTTTATAATGGTAAACCCAAAGCTGGAAATAAATCATTAGATGTGAGAATATTTCTCTGGGTTATTTTGGACTAGAAATAAAGTTAAAGCATAGATTAGAAAAGTAAAGAATATGTAAAAAAATACACGCCATCCATGCCAATTTTGAGAGTTAGAATTTATCCTGTGAATATGCACTATAAATAAATTGTATTATATTGAAATCCATCTTTTTTTAAAAATTAAAGTAACTTAATACGTAAAGTAACCTAAGGATTTCAAATACTCAGCTATTCCTATACATTTAAGCCTTCATCTGTGCCTAAAAGCTGTTTATTCAAAAAAAAATTCTAAAGTATAAACTTTCTGAAGTCAAGAATGGAAAGGTTAATCCTGTAAAGCAAAGAAATATGAAACCAGTGACACTGATAAGGAGTAATCAAATAAGTAACAGTTTATATCATCCATACTTTCTATATTGACGTAATCTAGCAAAGATGTATTAACATTTTTCATTTCTTTTCTTTCTGCTATAAGTTGAAATGGCTAATGTTACCTTCCATGTGTCAAAGCTTTTGTGCTGACCAACAGATATTTCCATGTGTATTATTTTAAAAGATTATTCAATGATGCTTTTTAAAGTACAGAGACAAAGATTGTATTTATGGTAATCAAGATAAGAATAATTGCTACAGTAGGGGTCTTGCAGTGGGGCAGAAAGATTGGACTGAACCTGAAATACCTCTGAATAAAGCACGGGGAAGCTGGAATTTACAGTCAACTCACGGGGATGAAAGTCAAAGGAAGAAAAATTAGCAAGAGGAGACTTTAGGGGTAGTGCATAACGGGATTGTTGCAAGTCGGATGAGAGGATCAGCCACAATCTGGGAGGAGGAGGTCCTCATCCTGGATATTTAATAACTCCTCGGATATCAAGAATGTTCAAATACTGAAGATAACAAGTTCTGGCTAACTTCACTTAGTAGAGCTCTTTGCTAAAACAAGACATTTCAAGGAAGTTCACAGTGGTCCTGGGAACAGCTTCAAGAGTCTGACTAAAGTTTGGCCAAGCAAAGCACTTTTGTTGCTATCTAGATGTCAGAACCATGTTTGAGGTAGGGCTGAACTTATATTAGCTTTCAGCCAAACTTAGAACTTAGCTGAGGCCCTGGATGTGTGTATTTGACTGAGAGATTATATTCTAGATCTTGAAACTGAGAGGTGGATTGCTCGGTGCCTTTAACTGAAAGGCTGTACAGACCTGCCCATTTCTGGCATTGCTCCCCAAGCTCTTGGCATGCTCTAGAAGAGCAGATGCATACGTCTTGAATAGAACCTCTGAGGAGGAGTGCTCTACCATAGACATGTGGCCAGGGACAGACCACCTCCGACACCATATAAGGAGTACTTTAACAAACGCCCAGAGTGATGGTAGTGCTACTTGTCCAGAGACCACAATTTGAGTAGTTCTTTTTAAGAGCCAAGAGCCCTGGTACCTCTCCATTGGGCATAAATTAGGGCACCTAGGTTAAGACTGACTAGAGAAGATACCTAAAAGAGGAATAACTGGGTCAAATGGAATCTCTACTTTTAGTTTTTTGAGGAACTGCCTTACTGATTTCCATAGCACTTGCACTAGTTTACATCCCTCCCAACATAGCACCACAATTCATAATAGCTATGAATCTTGGAAGTGGCCTATGTATCCATCAACAGATAATGGATAAAGAAAATGTATTTGTACACAATCAAATATTACTCTGCCATGAAGAAGGATAAACTTGAGCCACTTGTAGGAAAATAGATGCACCTTGAGGCCATAATGTTAATTTAAGGCACGTAAATCAGACACACAAGCTTAAATATCACATGGTTTCTCTTGTATGAGAAACCCAAAATATAAATGAAGAGCAAAATAAAAGCTAGCTAAGAGGAAGTAGGGAGATAGAACTTTTTCAAATGGGAAGAGGATCAAGAGCTGGAAGGACAGAAGGAGAAGGAGATAAAAAAAAATTGAGATGTGTTATATAAATCTACCAAATCCCCACAAGGAATATAATCATTATATAATCATTATATAAACATGTTCTAATAAAAAAATAAGAACTGAAAAGGAAAGATAGACTCACAGGTCCATGGTTGTCCTGTGCGTGCTCCTGGAAGTCTCTACACTTGGAATTCTCTCATGCAATTGGAGTGGTGTTGCTCACAGCTGGATCAAGAATATTGAGAATCAGTGAGCTAGTCTGTGGAACCCAAAACACAGAAGATAAAAACTAGGAGGCATGCTAAAAGTTTTTGCTTTGAAAACAATTGATTTGCTATCAAGAAAGGATGATAGAAATGATACCGTATTATTTACTGATATGTGTTTACTTCATCCCATCATAATATCCAGGAAACACGCTCCATTTTCCAAGTGCTAGCAAATTCTACGTAAGCTTGTTAAATCACTGACAGACGGGTCATTGTTAGGTGTCACGTATCTTGGTCCAAGTGGGCACTTCATTTCCAAAAGAGTTATTTTCTCTAGATGTGGCATTTTGCTCAATAATTCTTATGCTTTTGATGCCTCTGTACATGCCTAATTAAAAAATACTATTTTTTTTTATTTTTGGATGTGTTTTTCTCCTGATAAAACCTCTCTCTGAAACTGAAGGCAAATTTCAGTTCAATGTGGAAATACATTCCAGCTTGAGGATGAATCAATGCCACTTTTTTTTCCCGTGGAATGAAAACACAATGTCATGGGGCCTTTGTGTTTACGCAGATGTTATTCTCCTTTTGCTGGCATAGAAATAATCTAAACCACGTTTTGCAGCCACCAAGCGTCGGTACAGGTTGAAACTAGACCTTACGAAGAATACTACGACTACTGAAATTTTCAGTTGCTGAAATTTTATTTTAAGTAGTTTTGCCCACCCATGAAGCAAATATTTGGAACTTGTCTGTATCGGATGGCCTTGCTGACCTCCTGGTGGCACTTCGAGGACAAAATCAAAACACTGTTTCTACTTCCCGTACCCTGAGGGTGGGGACAAGGCAGCGGTCTCTTTAAAGAGTCACAGAGTTATCACTGGATGTTGAGTTGTTTTCTAAACATTGTTATTGCTAACAGCAATGCTTCATGACTGACAAGTCAACATCCAGTAACATAAACTTTTAAACATTCATAAATAGATAATAGTTACTCATTAGAATTGCTCATTGTTAAAGTATATAACTGCAAATACTAATTTTACTGTTTTTAAATTAAAATGATTGATATATGTCTTTTTAAAAATATATTACATAGTCCTGAATGAATCAGTCCCTCTGGCCTTAGGATATTTTTGTTAATCTGTGTATTACAGTAAGTCTACAAGAAGCATGAGTTACACTTTATAACATAGCTTTATATCAAAGCATTTTCTATCATGGTTCCGTATATGTGGCCCGAAGTAGAAATGGGAAAAAAAATTAATGGAAAGTACCTAAAGCCAGAGTATGATGATGTCAGCCGTGACACAAGAAAAGGAAAAAAAAAAAAAAATTGGAGCCAATGGAGGGCGACTAACTTCCCGGTCTTCTTGGGAGTGAAGGCTTTCCTGAGCCGTAGACTCGCAGAGCTAACACTAGGGGACTGCTTGGCCCAGCTGTCAGCCATACTTGGGTTCGAATACCAACTCCATCTTCTGGCAAGTCAACTTTTCAGTGACTTCCTTAGTTGACTCATTTCTAAAGAGGACAAATAATAACTACTGATCTTATTTTAATGATTGGAGATAATGCATACAAAGACCATAGCACAGGCTTTGGAGCACGTGAGCGAAACAGTGAAAACATTTTGAGTCCTCCTCATGGATCCGACATCACCGGCTCTATTTTGTGTGGACTCTTTGTCAACCTTACGAGAGTCCCATGTGTGAGTCTCACTACCACCCCTTCTATACAGGCAGTGGGGCCACGACAGGAGACATTGCCCCCAGGAAACTGTCCCTGTGCCCACTGATGGGCTCTGCCTCTAAACTAAGCACTCTCTCTCTCCTCACCAACTGTACTGCCTGGCTCAGTGAGGGCGTCTTCTTACCACGTTTAGGGGAAAGTGAAAAGACAGATCGTATCCTCATCCCTGTAGGCTTTTCTCATGTACCAGCTGCCTTTGGGGGGTCAAGGGTAGAGCCACACGTTTACCGTGAATTTTCTACAAGCAGAGCTGAAGTTTAGGGTGATAGATTCCAAATGAGAAGGTAAGCATCCACTTTTGACACCTCTTGAGTGACTGCCTCATTTATTCACCTTTATGTTTTGTTTTTTTTTACCTTTATGTTTTTTAATGGGCTATTGCTTTCACTTTTTCATAACGCCTTGCAAGGTGCGAAAATAAGGCTACATCAGTGATTTAGCTCGCGATTGCAAGAAACCAGACCATCATGGCTTTAAGTACTCACAAACTCTGTAAGACGGTGGCGTGCTTTCAGCAATAGGGCTGTAATTCAGGGAGCTTGGAGTTAGGGACTCAGGGAGCATCTTCGAACCTGTGACTGCCTGTGGGTATTTGTTTGCTTTTCAGTGACTCGCTCATCTGGATTCTTACTTCTGTTAGTCTCGGCCTCAATTTATTTTGTGGGCTGAATGCTAACCACGGAAGACAGCCCGTAGCCGTTGCCTACCGAACTGTGCAGAACAATCTATTAAATGGAATTCAGTTATTTTAAGAAGTCAAGGCCCATAATTCTCCTGGCATTTTTTTCACACAGTTAATGTTGCCAGGACTCGGGTCATTGTCGTGTGTGAGCTTCTGTGATAGCTCATGCCAAACTCCACTTGCCTTTTCCACCAGTGGCCAATTTTTAATCTACTGTCTTATGCCAATGTAGATGTTCTTTTTGTTTTCCTTCCTGTCACAAGAGAGAAGTTTCAAGAGCCCCCAAATAAGACAGAAAATGATTTGTATTGCTTATTTCAATTTAGTTAATCTATGAATATTTGTATAAGGTATTATTTTTCTATGAATCACTTAAATTTAATGAGGCTATTTCTTTAGCTTCCAAAACTGTCTAAATAAGTAAAAATTGAATAAATTCATATGATCATCCAATGAGAAAAAATATATACCCATTTTTGTCTCTTGATTCTATGCTTGCTCTACCTTCTGTCAGCTTTTCCAGACCCATTACAGCTATGGTCATTATTACAGATACATTCATTTTTAAAATATAATCCAACCATTAGAGATAAGCTAGAACTCAAAATATCTGCCAGCTGCCTTCCATCGATTTTTCAGTTTCTCTTGGGTTTATACAAAATTAATTCGATTAGTTTTGCTGTTTGGAGTAATGGACTGTTGTGCCTCCCAGAGCCAGTGGCCAGGAGATTGGTGGCTCATGTTGAATTTGTATTTAAAGGAAAAAATAGTTTTTCTTTTCTTGTCTTCCCCTCCCAATATAATCAAAATTGAAAAATAAAGCTAAAGCAAAACAGAACAAACAAGTGCATATAGAAGCCCGTGTGCCACTCAGCTTTCCAGTACCATAACAAATACTTTCGATTACCAGCTTGTAAAAGGGAAAGGGTTATTTTGGCACAAGGTTCCAGAAGTTCTAGAGCATGGGGCCTGGGGCAACCCAACATGCGGGAAGCTTACAGGAGGACAACGCTGTTTACCTGGTGGCTAGGGAGTGAAAGAAAGAGGAATCAGCCACCTTCAACCAATGCTTCCCCCCTTTGAGGCCGCACCCTAGTGACCCAAGTCTCCACCTCCTACAGTTTCCACCACCTGCTAACAGCACCAAAGTGGAAACTAACCCTTTAACTTTAAAACCTTCAAAGGACATTTAAATACCAATTATAGCAGCCCCATATTGTTTTCAAAAGTCTTTAAAATGTGTAATATGAGCCACTCAATTCTATGTCATTTTATTGTCATATTTAGAAAAAAAAATGTGAAAGCGAGCAATGAGGCCTGAAGAACCAGTGTAGTGTATTAAATTATATCCCTGAAAGCACACACATTTGGCGTCTAGGCAGTTCTCTCACACACTAAATCATTGACTACTAGTACCATAAGTACAATTTTCCCTCAACATTTCACTAGAAAGTGTTCTAACAAGAAGTGCCAAGAATTGCATAGTGGGCACTCATGTACCCACCACCTAGATATCACAATTAACATTCATTGTCTGTTTTATTCCATACCTCTCTTATTCATTCCTCTGTCCAGAATTCAATCTATCATAGCTACATTCTTAACAAATTGAATTGTGCAGTTTTTTTGTTTTTTTTTTTTTTACCCATAGAGGTTTGGAAGCAATGTGTCGTACAAAGGAAGAGTGCAAATACGGGGCCCGATATTCCCTGGTACATTGACAGCCTGAAGATTTCATGAAGACAGGCACTTATGAGCTGACGGGCACAGTAGAGGAGTGTGCTCAATAATCGTAGTAGCTGAAACTTGTGTATAAAATAAGAGCATTCAGTTCATACTGTATAGACTGCAAATTCCTGCCCTACACACGGGACAGGCATTGCTAAGCAGACTGCAGTTCTTATGAAGCCTGGATATGGTCACAGAATCCTTCTCAACCTAGGACTCCAGCCAGACACAACCAATGGATCAGAGTCGCCAGTCAAGTTGAAAGTATTTGCTGTCCCCGACAGAGTACAATCCCTCCCTGCATACCCCAAGAGCTCCAAGAGCAACAGCACTAAGACAACACATGATTTATGTAGATGATAATAAAACTGATTTCGAATAAAGCACAATATCAGTAAGTATGGAGTCCGTGGTGCTCAGCACCAGCACTCTTCCTCTAATTTTTGCAAATTCAGGTGTTCTTCACTCCCTTTGTTTCAAAAAGGTGGAGGGGGGATTCAAGTTTTACTTTACAATTTTAGCATTCTGAGTTATTTTGGCAACCTGGGTTTGACACAGGGAGTGGTATGGAGGAGTCCTCAGAGGCTTTGGTCTCACACAAAGGAGGAGAGCAATCCAAATTAACATACAATGTACAGAGGACTGACCCTGTCAGGGGCCGAGCGCTCTTATGTCAAATGATGTAGAAGTGCTTAGATGCTGGAGACCAAAGCAGGACCGGTGTATATTTTCTGTGAGACCTCGGGGAGGGTGTGGGATGAATAAATAGAAGAAACTATAATTATGTATACATCATCCATTTTCTGAATATTGGATTTTGCTGGCATAAATGTAATTTGGCTTTTATCATTTTATATGAACTTGGCGGTCTTAGCAAAATAAGATTCTTCAACAGCTTCATTTTGAAGTTTTATGATTTCTTAGTCTGTTGACTTATTGTGAGTAGTAGGGCAGTGGCTGTGGAGTAATCTGTGCAGTATGTGACTAATAGAGAAAACATGGGACTTTAAAGTGATTTTTAAAAGGCTACTAGAAAAATAAAAGTCGGACTTTTGAAAAGTTTTAACATATTAATGGGGAAGTGAACTACACACCTCATTCTCCAACTAACCATAAACTTGCCATAACTTACACGCAGGTCAATACAGTCGAAGTCAGTATCGTGTAGTGAGGCCATCCATAGGTGGATGCCACAACTTACATGAAGAGCAGTCCATTTGGAGACATGCTGACTTTTTTGAATGAAGTGAAAAATCCTGCTTTTAATTCATTTAATTCGTTAATTATAAATAACTAAATTGATTTGCCTTCAAGACTTGCTGACAGTAGAGCAAGATGGTGGTGACTGAAGAAGAGAAGAGAGACATGCAGCGAAGCCCAGAAAGTGTCTGGATTCTGCATGCGTAACTCGTCTCTTTGCAGTGTGTGTGTACCTGGGCCACTAAAATTAGAAGCCTTCCTTCTCTTCCTATTCTAAGACCCCTGAAATTACTGGAATGTCACAACACCAAACACATTCTATGAGAAGTTTACCACGTCAGGCTCAGAAGCACCCCATGATCCTGACTGTGCCCACAAATACTTCAGGGTATTACCATTTAGTTGTTATGGCACAACTAAAACCCACACGTCTTAAAGGCGATCCCTTACAGGCAGATGATATTTCAAATAGCAGCATCATGAGGCGCTTTCATCTTCTCAGAGTGTCTGCTGCCAGTGTGGGGAAGCCTGAATCCAGTGTGACATCCTGATGTGCACTGAGACCGGAGTGACACGGCTACACATCTGGGAAGTCTCTGTGTCAGGTTCAGCCAGACTCCACGAGGACAGACTCAAGTAGATGGAGCATAAACTGGAACCAGCCCTGGTGGCTGTAAGTGCACTTACAGGTTCAAAGGATGGGAAAACTTTTAAATAATTACAATTTTGTCATGGTCTAAAATAAAAATACACACCATTTATTTTTAATTCTCTTCAGATTCCATCACCCTTGTGGCAATATTTTAGATGAAAACTTTGTCAGCTGCCTGTTGGAGAAACAATTGATAATTATATGTTCCTAGAATTACATTTCGGCTTAAAAGATGTTGATGTGGCTTTGGCAGCTTGGCAGACTAAGAGTTGTGAAGGTGCTAACTTTATAATCTATCTACTGAATTCTTTGGGGATGAGCATTTAGCCTACATGTAGGACGTGTATGCATGAGCTTGTTTATATGGATTTGTGATACTCGTCATCCTTCGAGGACCCAATATCTGGTAGGTATTGTTGTTACATGTGTGATCCACTTTAGTTGAGAAATAAATGTTCTGTCCTTTCTAAATAGCTGATTTAAGGTTGCAAAATCAGTTATAAATTGATTTGAAGTTAATGTTAAAGCTACCCTGCTCAAGTTCAAAACATGAGACTACAGAGATAATGCTGCACAGTATCCCCCATCTTCTGAGTGTCTCAACCAAGGCAGCTGTGATTTTCACAGTTCATTCTGGGAGCAATGAGCCGTGATGTTCAACGCGCCAACGATGGGCCTTAGAAAGCCTCCATTTCAGAAAACCGGCAAAATGTGACAGCCTTCTCGGCTAGGGTGCTGCACGAAATAACATTTGAGGAGCAATTAAGTTTTAAAAATGACATCAGATATGAGAATGAGGATGCTTTGTTCCAATGGTCAGCTATTTGTTCATATTTCTTGCATATATAAACAAATTATCTATCTACCTATCATCTGTCTATCTATCTACATCTCAGGTAGAGATTCCACTCCCCCTCACACCAAAAATGGTACAGAAAACTCATATCCTTGCATTTACTTGAGGGATGCTTTACTTCCATCACCAGTGATGGCCCACATGGTTTGGGCTGGGGGGTGCCCAAGTCCACAACACACACCAATGGACGGCATCATTTCACGATCTTGACTTTGACTGCATCCACCTGCACACTCTGCAGTGTTTCTCAATCACTTGTCTTGGCTCACACACCAAGTGAAGAGAGTTTTTCAGTTGTGTTGTATAGTGGTGTTGGTTTTATGGACTTGCTGGGAATACTCTGACAAGTATTAGCATATCTAGAACTTTGGTGTTTCGTGGATTCCCAGCTCTACCTTGGAGCATCACTCTTTTTGAGACTATACTTGAGTTTTGACACCACTGTTGTCAGGAGTCACTGGACCCCAGCCACTCTCCCCATTTTCCCCCTTCACTGCCTTCTCCTACCTCCCTTCCTGTTTACCAGTGGGACAGTCCCTAGATTTTAGTTTCTAATTTACAAATTTGTTTTAGTTATTAAACACTTATAAAAAGTCTAAAGTATGTATGGCTCATATACAACAATATACCGTATGGTAGGCAAGCCAATACAGGCATAATTCTTTACTGCTGGACTGGTGAAAAGATTTCAGCTTAATAACCTTTTAAACTTTGTATTTATTTCTTCACTTTTTATTTAACTGTATTTATTTATTTTTGCTGGGGATTGAACCTTGGGCCCCACACATGCTAGGAAATGCTCTACCACTGAGCTACATTCCCAGCCCCTGCCTTTTTATTCTTTTAAGTTGATTTTTCTATATTCTTTTGTTAAAAAAAATAACTATGAGGGCAATGAATCTGTCTTTTTTGTTTGCGGATGATGTATGTCCACCCCATCACTGTACTCGCTATGTGGTACACCCTCACCAACTGCTCTGTGAATGAATGTGTGAGGGTCCTAGCTCAAGCCTAATCCTCAGATGAAGAGTAGGCCAGGCAGGGTCCCTGCGCCTCGAAGGCACGTTGTAACTCCTGCTGGAGAAGTTGTTGCTTGATAGAGAGAAAGCCAGGTTGAAAATAAAGGACCGTTTTCATGAGAGAGACCTCAGAAAGTATCCTGAATCTTCAAACTTGTACAGTAATGTAAGGATGACTCTGTTCGCTCTAAAGAAAAATTTACTGGACTACGTGTTCATATTCATAATTAGATTCTATTTTATTGAGGATTAAAACAACTTATAAGCTTTGGGGGTCTACAAAACCTGACTCAAGCCCAAGTGAGTTTCAGTTAATTTTCCGAAGGGCTCTCTTTCTCTCCCTGTTTGCCCACTTTCTACTTTTCCTAACTGCAACCCATCCTCCTTTCTTCCGTCCCTCTTTCTGGCCATCTGTCATCCTAACGACGTTAGCCAACACTCAGTTACTTAGATTTCAATGCGGTCTACAAGAACATAAGTTAGAAAGTCTCTCACTTAGAACAACATCGTACTTTTAATACAATGAACGTCTGCGTTTTTCTCCAGCACGATGAAAATTCATAATTTTAACGGTCTCCCCACTGAAGAATACGAGTTGGCTCCCCGTTCGTCCCGTTGCCTGGGAGACAAGAGCAGATAATGCATCTTCCTTCCCGCTTTTCAGTATGATACAACTATATGACCCATACAGGGCTATTTGATGCCTGAAATGCAGATTTTGAAGGTAAATTTTGAAGAAGTGATATAAAACCGACAGACAGTTGAGAATTATTTCTGAGGCTGATGCAGTATCAGAGCCTAATAGCATCAGGAACAGGTAGAGCCAAAACAGACTTGACAAAATTTTGGAACTTACTAGATTTGGAGGATGGAATCCAATGAGCCCACGATGACACTAGATTCTCAGTATTGAGAGGTAAATGGATTATTAATCACAAACACACACACATACATGCAGACATGCACATACATACATATTCACATATGTCTTCATACACCCACATCATCAAGAAAACAAGGAATGTGTACAAGATTATTTAAGGGTAGATTAATAAAGGGGTAACAACCGCCCCTGCTCTCAGAGATGGAGAAAGGGGAATATCAACTGCTCACAAGGACGGTGGATAGCGGCCAGGTGGATGCAGGTATCTGAGGGAAAATACCAACCGAGAGTGAAGAGAGGGGCAGGCACTAAGAAAATGGTGGGTCCTAAGAAGCAGGTGAGTCAAGGGTGCTACACCCGGTAGAAAGCCAAGTAACGGGACTCAAGTGAACAGACTTGGAAACCAAGATACTGCTGAAGACCTTAGCAAGAAACTGTTCTTTGTCACAGAAAATTGGAGTTAACGGAGAAACAGAGTGTATCTGTCAGTGCTCACTAGAGAAACAGTTTTAAGGAAAGGTACATAAATATATAAAGATTTAAAAGGTGACTTACATTGGCTGCCTGCACAGTTAGGTGCAAAAGAGTACGGAAGGGCCGTCTGCACGCTGGAAATGCAAAGGATTCAGTTGAAGGTCGAGGCCTGGAGCTCACAATAGTGTCCCGTGTGAGTCCACATCAAGGAGACAAAAGGTCTGAGGTGGAAGGCTGAAGAGTCCGTGATGGAAACTATGAGACGACTCCCAAGATGAAAGTCAAGACTGGAGCTCCCTGAAGAAACAAAAGCCAGGCTTACTTCTGCTCTTTCCTTTTATTCCATTCAGGTTACACCACTCACACCCAGGGTGGGTCTTTTATTTTCAGTAAATCCCCTCAGCCACACCCAGCACTATGCTGCTCCAATTTAGTTGGGAATTTCTGATTCAAGTTGATACAATCAGTTAAGTACCACACAGAGGCCCGAGATGTGAATGATAAAATGTATGCCACGAATCTTTCCAAGAACCTACCATTGAAAGGGTGGTGCAGGATGGTGTATTTAATCAAACACGCACGCCTATAGAAACTCCACACACAATACCGCTCGGCTCTACACCACCAGCAGCAGTCAGCTCACATTGTTAAAATAGGTCTAAAGATTCTTCTGACATGAAAGAAAAAAGAAAAATGATGATAAGCCTGGTTGCCTGTCTATTTTGTCAGTAGCACAGTAATTCTGGTACTATTTCAAATTGCATCTTAATAGCATGTCACCACTTTAAGCAACCACCAATACACACTAGAATGGCTATAATAATTTTTTTAAAAAATCAAATGTGATGAGTAATGGTGAAATTGCAGAAAAGCTGAAGTTCACATGTTGCTAGTGGAAATGCAAAATGGTGGCTTTGTTATGGAAAACATATTGGAAGTTCCTCAAAAAGCTAAACATAGAATTACTCTATGACTTTACAATTCCATTCCTAGATATATCTCCTGAAAATGGGAAAGCAAATGTTCAAGCAGAGAGTGGTATGGAATAATCATAATAGAATTATTCAAAGTATCCCAAAGGTAAAAACAACCCAAAGCCCACTAACAGATGAATGAATTACTTAGCTTTCCTGTCCCTCAGACAGAATACCTGACTCTCCTTCCTTGAAGGAGCAGAAATTCTTTTCAGCTCACTCCATAGTTGGCTGGCTCCAAGGCAGGCACATCATGGAGGAAGGGCCTGGCGGAGCAAAGCTGCTCACTTCATGGCAGCCTGGAAGAAGACCACAGGAAATAGTGTCAAGGAGAGATACACCCTCCACACTCACTCCTCCAGTAATTCACACCCGACTGGAACCACCCCCACCCAGCACATTCATTTGTGAATATCACTGGATCAATAGGCTGAGGAGTAAAACAAGCTAGATCTAACCACCTCTTCAGAAGTCTCTTAATATGATCAAGGTGACAATTAAGAGGAACTATCACAAGGAATAAACAGAACGTGTTATATTACACAAAGGTATATTTGGCCATAAAATGGAGCAAAGCACTGGTACTTGCTAGGACATGGATAAATAAGGACAACACTGTGCTAAGTTAAAGAAACACAAGTCATTTTGTCACATACTGTGTGAGTGTATTTATACAAAACATAAGAGCAGGCAAACACAGAGGCGGCGGGTAAGCCCTAGCTGAAAGGGCCTGTGAGAGGTGGGAAGTGGGGTGTGACTGCTGACTGGGCACCAGGTCGTCTCTGGCGTTCAGAACTGGAGTGATGATGGCTGCACAGTGCCGTAAATGTACTTAAATACTACAGAAAAATTCCTTTGAAATAATTAAAACACTGAACTGTTATGTGAATTTTATTAAAATAAAAAATCGGCTGGCTGATTTTTAAAATCATTTGGACCATTAATGTTTTCAGATTACCTAAAAAATAAAAAAAGAAACAACATTTTTTTAACCTGGTTTGTAAACTACAGATTATTAAACTATCTCAATGAGAATAAGAAGCGTTAATTTGACACCAAATCTTTAGCTCTTATTTGGAAACAAGAAAATATCAGATTTTTTAAAATCAGAAAAGTAAGATGGTAGAGCTTATTTTTTGGTATGAGCTAGAGGTTGATGAGACTCAGCGAGGCCATGTGCCTATAAATATAGATTTTCAAACGAAAAGTGAATGATTGAGTGTCCACACCGCTGACCAGGACCAGGCCACTTACATGTCTTCCTTCTATATAACTTAGACCTTGTGTATTTTAAATGAGAAGCTGTGTGAATCCCATGAGCCGCAATCGCCTAGACTTCGGAACGCCAGGACTGGTGAAAAGATTCTCCTCGTACGGGACACACACCCCACGCCTACAGTTCCACGATCACAAAATATCTTTGATTTCTCCCATCTTCCAAGGTCTGCTAACGAACTATAAGCATTCCTGGAGATGTGGAGCCTGTAAGCCTCAGCTGAGTAAATCCAGGTGGGCTCAGAGGTCAGCAGCAGGGTCCACGGCTGACTCCGCCCACCTCGGGAGTCGAAGGTCTAGCTGGACGGATGGCAAACCCAGCGCCCTCCCGATTCATTTATCCAACAGCGGTTTCACCCGGGGTGGCTTGAATACTGGTATTCTTCTCGCTTGTCTTTCTCCACTTTCCTCCCCGTCACTTCCCTTGCAGTGCTAAAGTCTGAGAAAGGGACAGCTTTACAAGCAGTTTTCTTGTTCAAAAGCCCGCTGGCTTTGCGTTTCCTTCCTGGAGAAAGCACACCCCGGAGGCCCTACCCTCGGCGTGCCCCGGAGCACCTCTCCTTTGGCACGGGCTCGCCGTGTTTCAGGGGCCGGTGCGGGAGGCGTAGTCGAAACTGCTGCAGAGGTTTAGGTTTCGACAAGGCATCCTAGCTATCCGGGTTCATTGCCAAGGAAGATGGAGAGTATAGCATAGTATGCAGCTGACGCAAGCCACTCACATGATTTAGAAGAGAGCTCGGCCCCCAGGGGCTGTGCCTTCCCACTTCTGTGGAAAACATTTTCCAGAGCTCTTTGGAAGTGGATGACTCATGTCAGCGAGTATTTTTAGGAATCCGTTAACTCATATTTAGCTTAGAGATGCAAGATCCAATTCGAGAGGACTCAGCCGTTACACACAAGCTGCTTTGAATGTTGTAATTGTGCCACGGTATCTTGGTCTGTGGATTGAGTCATCTTCTAGTTAAGCAGCAGAAGAAAACAGAAAAAGCTGTTGCTACAACAGAGTGTTTGATAAAATGTTTAAGAAATCAAAACCAGTTGCCTTGTCGTATTCATCCTCATGGGGATGCACTGTTTGTTCCAAGCTCATCTTGCAATACTTGATTAAATTTTGCAGAGTCACTGCTGGACATTTTTAAGATTCTATTAAAATATCAGCACTGGCGTTAAAGGCAGATAGGGTCAGTTATGGTAAAATGACCCTCAAGGTTCCCTGCAGAAAGTGCTCCTGTGTTTGCATCTCGTATTTCAGACCTTTGAAGGAAAAGGCAAATTGGAATAGCAGGTGCTGCCTGCTCAAGGTGTGAAAGCAGCAGGCGCCACTTCTGTCCTAGGAGGTTAGAGCTGCCCAAATTTGTGTGTGAGTGTATGTATTTGTTTACCAGGATATGTGTGTGTGTTTGCACGTATGTGTATTTATGTGTGTGTGTTGTGTCTGTGTGGACATGTATCTGTGTTCATGCGTGTAATCTGTGTTTGTGCATCTCTATGTATTCATGTGTGTGTGTACATTTGCACATCGAGGCTCACTCACTAAATGACGATTCTAGTTGAGCACAAATCATTCGCCCCACCAGCTACAAAGTGGTGCACAGAATTTTCATGCTGAGAAATGAAATCTTTGTTTTGATGGCAGGAAAAAAGAAGACTGTCATCAAATGCTCTGTGAGTAATAGTTTAGTATGGTTCGGGCTTGATGGCAAGAATTTCTCATCTTCCAGTAATAATCAAAAAGCCAAACAAAACAAGTCAATGTCAAAAAAGACAGAGAGACAGAGAGAAAGAAAGAAAACATGTTCAGTGGATACTGAATAGCATACTTCTTTCACCGGAGCTGCTTTTCTCCTGATGCCTGCAATTCCCCCGCTGCCCATGATGTAGAGTGTTAGTTCGCTTGAATATACGAGTTCTCTGACAGTTCCTCGCCAGGGCAAGTGAGTCTGTGAGAGATACTCTACCTGGTTTGGCCGGAGTTTAACCCACGTTCGTGAATTTAAGAGGCGATTCTTCTCCAAGCAGGGCCGGCCGTGATCTCTCAGAACTCTCCGGGGTGCATTTCACAACCTTCCCCACTTCACCGTCACTATTATGAAAACAGATGGTGCCTTTCCAGTCCAGAGGGAAGCTACAGCAAACAATTTGAGACAGTAAATTGGAGAGTTGATGTTGCCTTTTAAATAAACAAAGGATAGCTGATCCAGCTCAGTCAAGAAAGAAAAATAGATCTCAAATTTCACCTTAAATTCAAACCACTAAAGTAGCCCTCTGCTAAAAAAAAGGAAGAAAAACACCACATAGGATTCTTGCATTGAAACTTTGACCTGGTTTTCATGTTTCACTCAGGGTATAATTCAGATATAAGAGATTCTGCTGATGGTATTTTGATCTGGTCAAATGTAAGACTATATTAGGTAATTCTCACAAACTCTTGGTAGCATTTGCATTTAGTTACACTTCCTGATTTGTATGTTTCCACAGAGATTCACTCTTCCTTTTTATCCAGTGGGCAACAGGTCCTCCAGGCAGCCTGGCAAGACATCTGTTTTCAAGGAAATGCCTCTTGTTCACTTAAATACCCCAAGACAATCCCTGAAAATGTCATTATTGTGGACCATTAAACACCAAAGCATTCATTGGCTCTGAATTCATTAGAAGAATTATCGATCCTAAACTAATATAAAATAGGGAAGCAAATAAATAGCAAAAAACATTTCTATAAGAGCATAAGTCTTTTAGATATAAGCTCTGCGTTTAGTATGCTCCCTAACACTTAATTGAGTCTCAAGAAATATTTTTTTGAGTCAATAAACAAATACCACTAAATCGTGGTGAATCTAATAGGATGTTAGCTATAAAGTTCAATTAAGCTAACTAAATGATTTAACCTGGTGAATAGTTTAATGTTCTTTGTTTCCGTAGGAAAAGTGTCTGCCAAGAAAATGACAATGTTACTTTAACATAATTGGTATTGAACACTTCCTGCTGACAATAAGTGGTCATTAATTTCATTTAATACTTGAAGTCACTCATTGTACAGAGTCAAAAGACCATATTACAGTATCTGCACAAAGAAAAGTACTTAGCTTCTCATATATTTACAAATATTGTTGCTACATTTGGTCAAGTATAGGAAATGTGAATCAGCTGAGAGTATAATTATCTGCACCCAACAAGCAGTCACTATCTGAAAGTTGAAGATGATTAAAATTATTAACTAGCTCACTTATTTCCTCTACTATATTCTTAATAGACAGAATTCTTAAGATTTTATCATTTTTCCAAACTTCTACTCATCCATACTTTTTAATTTTAATAATTGCAAGAGACGGCTTGTGATAAAAACCAAATGCTAGTTTATGAATTGTGTTTGAAAGAATATTAAACTGTAAATTAAAACATTGAAAACTGTTTGGATTTTATCGCTAAGTTATATTGTCTTCAAAGACTAATTTCATTTTCTCAGACTTGTTTTTTTGCAAAGGAGAATTTGGAATAAATGAATTCTGATGATTACTTTTGTTGCAAACATCCATCACTGTGGGCTGCTCAGGATTGCAGCTGATTGTAGATGTAGTACAGGCAAGGGCTCCGGAGAGGACATCGCAGAATCCTTCCTCGGCCGACTGGGCAAGTGTTTCTGGTGCCAAGCTCCAAGTAGTTAATCATCTACTTCCTTTTCTTCCCAGAAAAATGGCTGGGTCGTGTTTCTCAGGCTTCTTTGCAGTTACACATGGTCATGAGTCACAAATAAAACCAATAGCATGTGATCCGAGAGACTGTGGTGGTCTTGGCAGAACTGAGGCTGATAGAGTCATAAATGAAGGGACCTGGGCGTTCGAGTCCTTCCCAGAAGACAGCCAGACAGACTAGGAACACACACCTCTGCACATTCCTGAATGAGAAGCAGACCTTTATGTCTTTGGAGCAAAAAAATAGACCTCTGTTGCTTTCTTTTGTATAGCTGTATGTATACTTGTTACAGCAGCTAGCACTGCCCTTGCCCTTTCGTTCTTTGCCCGAAGAAATGCATGATTTAGGCTTCACATATTTAAAAACAACTTCAGGGATGGGGGTATAGCCTGATGGTAGGCTGTTTTCTTAGCATGGGGAAGGCCCTGGGTTTGATCCCCAGCATTGCAAAAATAAATAAACAAATAAGTACATATTAAAAACAACTAAAAATTACTTCAAATCGGCCAGTAAATACGAAGCATAGAAGTCAATCTAAGAGACTCAGACGGCACTAATTTGTTTAGCAGTTTTAGCCTTGTTGGAGTTAATCCCTGAATTTGAAAGCCTTCACTTTCCTGACTTCTTCCTCTCTTTTATTTCACCATTTTAATCCTGTGAAATGTTATGGAGCTGTCATCTAGACACAATATAAATTATCTCTGAACATACATTTGTGTGTCAATTTGTTCTACTAAATTTAAATTCACATATTCCCTTAGTTCATTATTCAGAAAGCTGTCTTGTGGCCTGTGTCTTAGAGACAGCCAGAAGTTTTGATTTATACCTCCTGTTTCAGTGCCTATACATAGTCGGCCAGAGAGACAGAGAATCAACTCAAAAAAGGGGAGGCGCTTTCTTTGCTGGAAGACTGAGATTGAGAATCACTTAAACGACATCCACGCCAAGGTGTCTGTTTAATTCTCAGAACATGATTATGTCTCCTGCTTGCAGAATATGTGTATGGAATTTCGAAGCAACAAGGGCATGAGAAAGATGGACGTTTTAACACTGGTGTTTTGACAACTAAGTGTATTTTCAGACTCTCTACTGCATGGTATTATCACAAATCATGATGAGGAAAAAAGTTTATTACAAAAGTAAAAATATTTTCTCCTTTGTTTTAACTGATGATCTACATTACTACATTACTATATTTCTACATATTTCTTCATATGTTTCCCACTAAATCATTGCTTTGTACTTTAGCCAATGAACTTTATACAAATGTCTCAGTAGGACGTGAGATTTTCACGAGCCCTTGAACATTTGCCGACCGTTTCCTTAAGTGCTTTCAGTGAAAATGAGTGCACATAAGAGCAGAGAAATCTGGGTGGATAAGAGTGAAGAGCTTGTGCCTTATCCCTGGGGGAGAAATTTCTATGGTGTCTATTTTCTGGGCTAAAGGAGAACTTGTCTATATGCCCATGTCAGTGGAGTGAATTCAGTACTGGCTATGGACTGCAATACACCATGAGGGAAGAAGGGCAGCAACCTGTCGGTCCCCAGACTTGAGATCTAGGGTTAACTTTGCTCTTGCCAATTTTACCATCTCATGCAAGCTTCATGGTTTTAGCTTACTGGAATGATCTTTTTCATCTGAAATAATTTTTTTTAAAACAAATATTTGCCAAACTGTCAGAAACTTTATTTGCATTGTATTATCCAACCCCAAAAGTTGGCTGACTAATTCAATTAGTCAAATATTTCGTTGATTCAGATGCATTCTCATCTACTCTGCTTTTTGGCTGAAAGGAACCACAGAGTAGAAAGAACACTGACCTGAGGGTCAGAGGACAACTAATTTATTTGATTATAAAAGATTTTGAACTGTAAGAGTTCTGTGTTAAAATTGAACAATTTCCCCTTGTGGCAAATAGGTTTTGTAAGTTATTTCTTGAACAGTGTAAGTTAATTATCAGTGGAAAAAAATAATATCTTAGGTAGAAGAAAAAGACTAACTGTAAGGGATATGGAAGTCATCTAAAAGTTTGTTTTAACTATACAAGTCTTTAACAGGTTGGTGTGTGACACAAGGATACTAGATGCATTTTTTTTCCTACAACTGAAGTTTTTTTTCCATAAACATAGTGGCTTTAAACATCACAAATTTATTTTACAGTTCTGGAAATAAGTTCAAAAAAAAAAAAAAAGAAGTTCAAAATGGGTTTCTTTTGTTTAAAAGCAAGAGTCAACAGGTCTG
Source organism: Hystrix cristata (assembly GCA_004026905.1). NCBI lineage: Eukaryota > Metazoa > Chordata > Mammalia > Rodentia > Hystricidae > Hystrix > Hystrix cristata. The sequence goes on from PVJO010009815.1 coordinate 55,448, forward strand.
CATTCCTTCTGCAGGCTTCAAGGAGAATCTATTTTGACCAAGAATATCTCCTTTGAGCCTAGCTTATGTGAGGCTCTTCTGAGTTCTTTTTCACTGGGCTTGAACTTGGGCCTCCACCTCTTTCCTTGTTGAATCTAACTTGAACGATAATCCTGCTAAATCAGACACTCTGATTATCTCGTCACCTTGCTCTATCTTTAGCAGTGGTTGTATGGTTAGCAACTAAGCAAGACAGATACTTTAAGGGGCAAGCTCTTGTACTCATGGCACAGAGAAGTGGTACCCCTTTGAAAATTGTTAACATGCCTTCAGAGATCTTCTTTCTTTCTGTTTCAGCTAAGACTCTTTGGAGAAACTTATAGGCAGGTATCTATCATCTTCCCTTGTGAACATGTGATTTATTACCCTGAACTGAGCATGCTCAGAAACATATATTAAACTGAGCATGCTCAGGAATGTGCTGCTCCTATGTGTGCTTTCCTATAGGAATATATACAGGTCACCTAGTAAGATTCTCTTTCTATCTTTGTTTGGTGAGAACATTGCTTCCCCCTTAACTACAGTGTTCCTGTTCCCTTACTTGGTGAAACTTATAAGCCTCCTTCCATTCTTTTTAATCTTCTTTTTGCTCTTACCAAGAGGAGAACCCACTGCATTCGGTTACACTATCAGGATAACTTAGCCAGAGTCACTTAATGCTTGATGTTTCCTCTTAGAAATTACCCATTCACTGACCTCAGCCTGCTGCATGGTTATTAACTCGCACTTGCTCTGGTTGCAGTCAGTGTGAAGTCTGGTCTTTCTCGACCCCTTTGCAAGACTCCATCACAGCAGTCCCTACACCTGTTATCGTGGCCCTCCTGGGTAAAGTCTGCTTTTCCATTGCTTCAAGTCTTTGAATAACTGTTCATTAACAGTTTCCTTGTCTTCGATGGGACTCAGGATATGCTATTCTGAAGTATGACTGTGAGAGACCAGAGCATATTATCTTACCCTATGACTGTGGGAGACTAGAGTATGCCTCCCTGAAATACTCATTTTTGGAGCAGAGATGATTTGAGATGTATATCTTGAAAAAATACAGACACAAGAGAGGCAGCCCTGAAAAGTTACATTTTTGTAACAGAAATTTAAATCTGTAAAGGAAATCTTGATTGAAAGAATGACCTCTTTGGATGAGGAACAGGAAGATGATGAAATCATTAGAGACTCCCAGCAAAGGAGAAGATAGCGATTTAAGTTTGCAGAACAAGACTTACCATTATGTCATCTCATCTTAACCAAACTTTTCTTATATTCTTCTTTCTTTGTTTCAACAAACAATGAGGTCAGAAACTAAGGTCTAAGCCAATTCTTGAGATGTACTCAATGGGGGGGATGTTATTTGCATGTATAATGAGGTATACATGTTAGCAACATCTGCTTTTCTTTTCCTAATCTGTCATTACAAAGAATATCAGCCAAAAGCTTACAAAGGATGGAGGAGAAATTTATTTTTCTCCCTTTATATCTTTTGCTTTTTCTAGAATATATCTACATCCTTGGCTCACCCATTCACCTGAGTAATCCAGGATAATTTTCCTCTCATATTTAGCTTATCAGAAGCCTTAATTCCACTAACAATTTACCACATTTTACCTTTTAGCCTAACTATACACACGTCCTGGTTAGATTAAGACGTGATCACTGAAGGATAACCAAATATGCCACCCCAAATACACCACTGTGGCCTGAGGATTGTTTGAGACTGAACACAACTGAGCAGAAGCAGATTCAAGACAAGGTGTCTGCCCACCTCCGTTTGCCTAAGGCAGGTCATAATCTCATAAATGCCCGCTTCATCCCACCAGGAAGGACAGATGCTAATCATCTGGAGCCACTCTGGACACTTAACACCAGAAGAATCTATATAACATACCTTACTAACTTCTCTTTTCCATTAGTTCCTCTGGTATACTCATTTTCCTGCAATTCATCTCCCTTGGCCATTCAAAGTCCCTTTCCTTTAGATTGTGTCTTCACTAAAACCTTTTCTTTCCTTAAGATGCAATACAAGCCTAAATTCTAATCTGCCCTTAGAGTTACTCACCTCTGAGTTTTCCTGTGTATACGCACAATGCACAGGTTAACAGACTTCTGTTTGCTTTTATCTTGTGGTCTGTCTCTTGTCAGCCTGATTCACGAAGCTCGGGGCAATGAATCTAAGATTGACGAAAGAGAAAGAAGTGTCCCTCTCCCCTACTGTGTCTTTGGGAGGGGCTCACTATTCTGCCTGCTGCAGACACCAGATTGAATGTGGCCCATTTCTAATTCATGCAGTCAGACTTATCCACTGAGCAAGTATTCGCCAGGCACTTACTCTGTTCCAGACATGCCGACAAGTAGAGAGGTGAAGAAGCATGACATCCCTGCCCTCAGGGAGCTCCTCCTGGGCCAGGGAAAGAGCAAAGAAGGGCTACAGAAGCACATCCAAGACCAGCATTTCCAGGAGCATCTGTAGAGAACTTGGACTTGTTTGATGTAAATCTTGGTCGACATTTCAACCTTCATTCACTGGGTTTAGGACAACAGTGTGAGATCAGAGTTCACAGCAAAAAGACTGCTCCTTCCCAGGTCTGAGTGCTGCCAGGAAACATTCCCCAGGGCTTCTCTCTCACAGTTAATAGTCCTACTAAATATCGAGAAATCTCTTTAGAGAGGAAATTAAGATACAGGTGAGGTATCCTCAGAGAAGTCTTGCCATCCTCTCTGTATTAAAACATGCATTTGCAGGAAAGAGATATTGGGTTTTTAGACCTCATAAACATCTCACAGATAGACAATTTCGAAATGACCCAAATTTCTACCATGTGCATTATCTCCCATTGTGCACTGACAGGATCCTCTCAAACAGTGTCAAAGTTAGCACCTCCCTGGAGGCCCACGATCCCTGTAGTTTGGCTGCCTTTGAAAGGAGGTGAAATACTGCTTCATGCCAATCGCTAAATGGTGCTCAAAAAGAGAAAGACCATTAGGAGTGGGAGGAAAGAGAAGGGGAAAAACAGAGGGAAAAATAGAATCCAATAAAGAATCAACTTGCTTTTTAGTATCCTAATTTTCTCAGTGTTCTTGGTACCTGCCTCATCCTCCGCACCACACAAACACACACACACACACACAACTCTCTTAGCTCTCTGCTGCCCTTTTCCTTCCTCTTCTCATCTTTGCTCCCACCAGGTATTTGGAGAAAAATATCTGGAAGAGAAAGATAAAACCCTATTGTAGAAAATGATCAAATTTCTCTCCGATTGGGGAGTGTCCCAGCAGGTTCTGAGTTTCATATCTCGGATCACAAAAGCCCAGCAGGGACATTCACATCAGCTGAGCTGCCTCACTAAGACCGTAAAGCAAAGATCTCTCCCTCCTTATCTGCTGCAGCACTTGCACACGGTCACCCTCTAACAGTGCCAAACAAAGAAAAAGATTTCAGTTAGTGTCCGTGACTGGCCGACACTGTTAGGTGGAGGTGGGAGAACATGGAAAAGATGAGAAATCTTCCTAAATGAAAACTAGCAGATGGGGAACTAGGAAAGGATGCACTCCACTTTCTGGTAAGTTAGGCTATCACCAACATCGAATTGTATTTGTTAATATTCTACCAACCACCATGATGGTGTTGTTTTTGGCCTTATATATGTCCTTTCAGGAAAACGTTTATGTACGACCAAATTTAGAAATTTCTGCTGGAAACAGTACCAGTAGTCTGTTAAATAACGTTCATAGATTTCTTAGAAAACATTCATAGGAAGGACTCTACTTTAACATCTATTTCTCTATGCAAATCTCATTTCCTTTGTCACTGAAAAGCAAACTCTTTATAATCCCCTTCCCATTTTTTTAAATATTAGTGCTCACTTAAAAAAAAATCTCATTACCTTTATTATCTGTGTAATGATTCTTAATCACCAAATCTTTTCAGAGATTTTGAAGAAAATGAAGATGAAAAGGTTCTGTAATGTACGGACACATCTCTGGTTTGCTAGCTATTTATTATAAAGAAAACCAACTCCAACATATCCCACCAAATCTCCCTGTCTCCTTCTCTCTTCTTTTTTGTGAAGAATTAAATTTCTATTCTTAAACATTCAAAGTTAAGCAAAATTCATTTGAAAAATTCTCAGACTTTTTTTCTTCATTACCACCAGTCTGAGAAATGTTAGTACAGACAAGACCACATTTCCCATACTGTCATTTCTTCCCATAAGTTTCAATGAAAAGGATAGAAGAAAGCATAAACATCATAACTGATAAAGGCATGATTCTCAGGTTCTGTGGGCAGTATGAATCTGTGCCATATATTTATTTCAACTACAAAAATCCCAACTTCTAGTCAAAGCATTGTGTTTAATAGGAATTTCAAAATTATTTACAGTGGACTACACTCTAAACAAAGGAATTCTGGATTACTTTAAATACCAAGCCATCCAGGAAAGAAATTTCTTAAAATTAGACTAAACCTCAAATACAAAACTAGCTATTGATTTATAGCTGAAAAGAGATATTTCTGGAATTAGAATGGACTTATTATTTAAAATCTAAATTCAGCTCATTTAGAAAGACCATGGCAATGTAAAAGACACCTTGTCTGGTGGCTGATTTAGCTTTGCAAAGAGGATTAAACATTAATGGGAAATAAAATCAACCTCAGCTGTGTTTTTCCACTTCTGGAGACCCAACCGGCGGCCTCTTTCATGCTAGCTACATAAGTGCTCTATTACTGAGCTAGACCTCAACTTTTTTTTCCCTAGAAACGCAAGTGAGAACACAGGCTCGGAGAGTAGAATGCAAAGATCTGTAAATCTAAGTTTATCTATACACAAGATACAGGAATTCTTATTCGCTTCCTTATAATGCTGAATGAAGATTAAATGTGTACATACTGTATACTCAAATTGTACACCCAGCATATGGCAGAGTTCACATGAGTAAGTAGAGATTATTTTTACAAGATTTGTCTTGTTATAATCTTGACATTGAGATTTCTGTTATAGGAATTGTACACTATCCAGGAAAATTACTTTCTTAACAGCACACATACTTTCTCTATCTAAAAAAGCTATTTACAGATACTGTGTCTTTCTTTACTTTCACATTCCTGTTCCAACCTTAATATAATAAGAATGAGAGACACTGAAAATTGTTTTATTATCTTTAATTTCCAAGCATTGAGTGAGCCACATAAATGAAGAAAAGCCCATTTTGGGGTATGCGCAAACCTTTCTCTCAAGTTCTGCTTCTTGAAAACCCACACTAAGATAATGAACATTTTCTTCTCTTCTTTTGTTAACTTATCCATCAGGCATTATTTAAAGAAACACGAATCTAAGGACCACCAGATGTCACACTTAAAGGAGTCAGCCATAGTAACTAATATTGCTTTGCCAGTCAAAAATGATTGCCAGCTTGACTAGAATAAGAGCCCCTGAGAGGTGACTGTGTTGTGAGAACACTAACTTCGTCAATGGCTTAGTTCATTGATGCTCTTAGCGCTGAAAGGGCTGTTAGGAGGGGAGGTCTCGCTAGGAATTCAGCAGCTTTCCAATCATGCCCGCTGCCCATAGTGGGTCTGCCTGGAGCCAGCTGCCCAGGACCAGAAATCTCTTGAGCTGTGTATGTCGTGTATTTTTGTCCCAGCAATGGAGAAATGATAAATACATTGTCTTAATGTCAGAAATAATCCTTAGGAACCTTAAGTTATAACTCTTGTGATGAAGGCTACAAATAGTAAAATTAAATGTGCGTCCTCTGGCCTCCAACTGTCTCAGTCAACTCTCAGTACATTTACCAAGGGAGATTCTCCTAACAACCAAAGAGGAAACTTCCATTTGATCATCTTGCTATAGACCAAAATCGAAATGAAGGAGATTAATGTCATGTACCTGGGAGAGAAGACATCAAATCAAAATTTCACTTCGTACGCTCTGAAAGTTTGAAGTATCAATTCTATGGGTTTAAATAATCCAGAGTTCAGTCCATTTTATCAACTTCACTTTTCTTTCACTTATAATGGTGATCCTGGTTATTTTTATGACTTGAGTTTGTGTGTGTGCATGTGTGTGTGTGTGTGTGTGTGTGCGTGCGTGTGTGTGTGTGTGAGATGCCACATTAACCAAAAACCAGAACTGTTAAACACTCACAGGAGGGCCAAAGGAATTTCCCTAAATTACTCTAGCCCATAAATTTTATGAACTAACCACTTAGTAAAAATAAGTTCATAGTCTTTATATTGATGTAGTTCTTCAAGTATGGTTTGTCTACATATTTGAGGGTAAGCAATTTGCTTTTTCATTGGATTATACTGTCAATTCCAGTAAGCTTTCCTTTGGACAGAGGAGAAATTAAAATCCATGCAAAGAAAATTAGATGGGACAGAAGAAACCCTTTAACTTGAAAACAGAGAAAACCTCACTACTACAGGGAAAAACTGAACCAGAGCTAAAAATCTATGCATGGAGTGCATGGAGGGAATATAAGTAAATCAAATACATTTGTGTTAAACCAAAAGAAAAAAAAATGGTCAATTTTTGCCATGTACTCAACTAATAATTTGTGGGAATTGTGTTATTTTAATATATTTTCACTATTAGGTAAATACAATGATGGTTTTTTACTTCAGGCTGTGTTTAAAAACATGAATTGTTTCATTTCTCTGTGTCCCAAGAATCTGATGGTTGTCTTTGTTATTGTTTCTTTGGCTTAAAATTATTTTAGACACATGCTCAGTATAACACTTCCTTTCTTCAGCAACTCATCATGCCGTGGACAACCTCCTCACTTCTTGATCTTATTTTGTTAGCTCCAAATCTGTATTTACTTAGGCTACATTCAGTCTCTGACTCATTGGGTATTGACATTATTTGCATAGCATTTATTCTCAGGGTAGTCAAGATTAGTATGTACCCTAGCACATGGTTCTTTGCCCATCTTGGTGGTCTCTCATGGATGGATTCTCATGATTAGTGGTTGGTGAAAAGATTCTGAAACATTTGATGGTAAGTGTGACATTAACAAAAGTTAGGGGAAAGATGGGTAATAGTTGAAGCTAATGAAATCAATTTTTAGTGCCAAATAATTCATTATTTTTTTTGCTGGGATAAGAAATGTAATTTTAGAAGTTGGAACATTCAGAAGAGTAGGCATTGTAATCATGGAAAGTAGCGATGGATAGACACCTAGAGCAGGTGGGAGGTGGGCTATGGGAGAAATGGGGAAATACCTGAAGAAGGAGACGCAAGATCCAGGGAAGGATGAGGATGTAAAAGGAAACATGCTCTTTGTCACTCCGTGCCCTGGGGGTTTTCTGTCCATTCCCTTCTAGATATTGACTCTGACAAGTTAGCAACCCCAAGACCTAACAGACTTGCCAGCCTTCTTCTTCCTAGAAGAGCAAGGTCAGACAGAAGGAAGGGATAAGCCAGCAAATGTCAGCGGTAGCACAGCGAATTCCTGAGGCTGAGTTTCCCACCCGCGGGGCTCTGAGGGCCCAGAGTCTCTCACATGCTTCTTCATTTTTCTTCCTAACATCAAATTCCAACCTAAAACTTAATCCACTACATAAGCTAAGCTTTCACCAGCTCTGAGACGTATTTCCTGAAAGGAATTTGAAGCTTAGAGTGACTGGAAAGAAAAATTATAAGGGCCAGTTTGACCAAAGGCAAGAAACAATGTCTTAGGGTAACGAAATGTAATACTTACTTAGAGAGTTACACATTTCTCAATAAGACTTCATCACTTGCCAAAATATGTGTGTTTGAAGATTAAGCAAAAAATGCACATTAGCTATTTTATGTATTCTCAGATATGTGAACTACTGCATAATTTTATTTATTGCTATATGCTAATAAAGTTTCAAAAATATAGCTCACAAGTTAAGCAAAATGAGTAATTTCTATATTTGACTTTTCTAGTAGTCAATGATTTTATACCCTGATTTTCATATGCTATGTATAGAATAATTGAAACCTGCGGCAAAACGTTAATACTATTATACAATATACTAATAAAAGTTTTGTGCATCCTAATATTGCATGAGTAACTGAATATAAAATTGCCCCTTGTAATCTACCGACTAGTTATCTATGTCATTAACTTTTATTGCTGCTGACATGCTTAGATAATTGCATAAATTGAGGTACCCCAAACATTCCAATATTGTTCAGATAATAAAGAGATTTTGCTAACCAATTTTGCTAACATAGATGCCATAAGAGCAGAACAATAACACTTTTTAGAATGTTATTGCTTATTACAGATAGAGTAGAGATAAGGAAATCAGGAACATTTTACTCCATGGAAAGGACTGCATATTTAATGACTCTAATAGTTTTAACAATTTTCACTGCTAATTTGATCAAAAATGCATACACAGACTTCTAGGTCTAGCAGTATAGGTAGAAAGATAATTGTAAGACAAAAAAAAAATAAAGAAAGGAAGGAAGAAGGAATGAAGGAAAAAAGTGAAGGAAAAAAGATGAAATTGTGGACCAACACGTCAGAGCACATAATTAAAATAATGTGAAGGACCGCGGGTAGAGCTCAGTGGTGGGCTGCTTGCCTTGCACGTGCAAGACCCAGGTTCACATTAATTTCGCCCCAAGTTGTCTACAATTTCATTGTTGTTGCACCCAGAAACCTTTATAATGGAAGCATACAAACATACACATTAAATGTGCATTATTATACATAAGGAAAAACAGGGTAAAATATTTTAAAGGCCTTAATATTTGCACTAAGTGGCAGGTGCTCTGCTAAGCACTGTAATAATAACTATTATTTTAATCCCATGCAAACTTTAATAGACATTGATGTCTTCAGTGTTTAGAAAAATTAGTGAGATAACTTGGCCAAGGTCACAGAACCTGAGTCTGGGTAAGGGTCTGATCCTGCACTACTGTGCTTCCCTCACAGACACAAAGACCCAGGAAGGAAAACACTCAAGAAGAACAATGGCAGCCTCAATTCCTAACTTATCAAGAGTTAGCAAAATGTCATTGAGAAGAAAAAATCACAGTGGAAGAGATGCGAAAACCATGAGAGGTGTCCATTTCTGCACAGTGACTCCACCCATGGAAAGGACTGCGCATGTGTGAGAGGTAGAAGGACTGTTCACAACTTGTCAGGGAAAAACTGGTTTTCATCGTAAGATCCCTTCCTTAAAACCTACAGAAAAATAATATCCAAAGATTAGGTCTGATTATAAATATAAAACCGATAGTGATTTTGAAATAAAAATAGGAAAAATCTTTGGGACATTTAAGGAAAGAGAATTTTTTTAGTTAAACCTTAGGAAAAAATTTACTAATTAAGAAATGCAAAATTTCTCCATGAAAAATAAATATCATTAACCAAATGGATAAAATAAGCCACACATCAGAACGGTATCTACAGCACATATAAACAAGTAAAGATAATTACACAAGGAAAACATCATAGAGAATTAGACAAATAGTTGAAAAAGAGATTCATGGAACAAAGACAGGATTTCTAACATTCTCCTAAAAAAGGGTATCAATTTCATTAACGGAGAAATACAAATAATCCAACAATAAAATACAACTTAATACCCAACATACAGTCACAGTTGAACAAGTCTGGTAACAATATTTTGGCACATGTAGAGAAAATAAGGTTGTATGTTGTCCGAGAGAGTGTAAATTGGTAAATAACTTTGAATAACAATATCGCAATCCTCCGGAGAAGCTAAATTTCACATACTCAAAGTCAGCTGTTCTTCAGGTTAATTGTAGACTCAAGAGAAAAATTTCACATGTTCACTCTTTTATATTTACAAGAGACTTTGTAACAGTGTTTGAAACAGTGGAAATGTGCAAACAACTGTCATTTGGAAGATGAATATCTAATAATTTGGTTTATTTATACAGTGCATATTGTACGCAGCTAAAAATTAATGAAATGAGTCTTTATTTACATAGATAAATATGAAGTATGATGGGAAAAGTAAAGTTGAAAAATTATATAAACAGATAATAAAATGTGTATATACATTTTAAACACATTGCTCTATATATTAGTTATAGAGATATATGTATTTACTAGAAGTAATGTAACATATGAGAAGTGAAAATATAATTCAGGATAGTGGTTAATTCTGGGGTGCAATAGGGAGTAGAGGGATAAAGTGAAGCTTCAACTGCACCTTTTGCTTAAAAGCAAAAAAGACAGACACTTGGCTGCCTCCCTGTGAATTTGGGGGTCTACCTCGCCCCTCCCCCGCACACTTGGCTGCCTCCCCCTGTGAATTTGGGGGTCTACCTCGCCCCTCCCTCGCACACTTGGCTGCCTCCTCCTGTGAATTTGGGGGTCTACCTCGCCCCTCCCCTGCACACTTGCCTGCCTCCCTCTGTGAATTTGGGGGTCTACCTCGCCGCTCCCCCGCACACTTGGCTGCCTCCCCCCGTGAATTTGAGGGTCTTCCTTAGACGCCTGTGAGCTCAAGCCCTTTAGGATATTTGGAGTGGGGACTTGCATTGATGCCTCCTGAGCACAGTCTCAAAACAGGCCAATCCCAGACTCAGAGGCTTGCCATATGCAGCATGATCCTGATGTTGGGCAGTCCACAAGCTGAGACTCAGTCAGCCATTCTATCCTGAGAATAAACAACCCATGCTCTATGTACAGCACTTTGTGTTCCTAACCCATGATATCTGATAAGGCAGCGTAACCGGACCCCACATCTGCAAGGAACTGACCGGTTCCCCCGAGACACCTGGGACAGCAGGAGCACCCTGCTAAACAGGAGAATACAGCCGGCTGAGGTGAGAAAGGTGCGCGGGCAGTCTGCGGACACGCCCACACGCCCACACGCCCACACGCCCACCACGCCACCAGCGGTGTACAGCCCGCCCGCACACCGGCACGGTCTGGATCCATCAGTATTTATGCATAAGGTCGGGGAATCAACATGGGTAACACTGCCTTCTGCTTTTCCCCCCAGACTTTATTTTTGCTGTTGTTTTTTTTTTTTTGTTTTGTTTTTGGTTGTTTGTATGTTTGTTTTTTCCTCCTCTTTCTTCTCCCATTGTCCCTCTTTTAGCTTTTTTCTTTGTTACTTTCTTTTACCTTCCCCTCTCTGAAGTCACCATAACCAAGTAGAGACAACCATGCCCTTGTCATTAAAGATAACCCTGGAGGACTAAACCTCATAAGATCCAAGAAACACATATACCCAGAAGAAACCTCAAAAACAGACCTTCCCAAGGAGGACGCTATTACCTATCTTTTTGTAACCTCATACAAACAAAATATCAAACAAACTCGGAGAACAAACTAAGAGTGGTAAAGTACATATGAATACAAAGAAAATGACCAGACGTAGAACCAAAACACAACCCCAGACCCCAAGCCCAACTAGCATAAATACAGAGGACAATGACATCGAAGATGTCAGAAATCACCCAACCAAACTCTCAGAGATGATAGCAACAGAAGTTCAAAAACAGATAGGTGCAGCAATAGAGAACATCAAGCTAGAGGTAATAGACCAGGTCAGGAAAGAGATGACCAATATAATGAAAGATTTGCTTAGTGAGTTCAGGGTAGACACACATAAAAAAACAGAGGAACTAAGAAAAACAATCGAAAATTTAAATATACAACTTAGCAAAGAAATGGAGCCCATGAAACAGATCCAAACAGATATCCAAGAAATAAAAAACTCACTGGAAAGTATATGAAGCCAAATGAACGAGAGTGAAGATAGAATCTCAGAACTAGAACACAGGTCAGCAATCAGTGAGAATGAAAAGAAAGACCTGTTGAAAATAACCAGAGAATATGAAAAATCACTACAACATCTGCAAGATGATGCTAAGAGGAACAATATAAGAGTGATAGGAGTAAACGAAACAGCAGGAGACAATACGAAGGATATAAAGAGATTATTTACAGAAGTAATGATGGAAAACTTCCCAAGCATGAGAAAAGAACTTGATATACAGATAAGTGAGGCATATAGAACCCCAATTACTCATAACCAAAATAAATCCTCACCAAGACATATAATAATCAAGATTCCAGAAATTCAGCAAAAGCACAGAATAA
>PVJO010009816.1:0-27621 GCA_004026905.1 Hystrix cristata
TCTATGGGCTGATTTTAAAAGTTCTTAGTTGTTAAAATAGGAGGGGAAGGCTAACTAGAATCTCCTGATCTTTAGCAGAAACATGCCTCTAAAAAGGAAAGCACAAAGTGACAGGAAAAGATCAGAAATGAGATCAGAAAAAGAAGGTGCTCATGCACCTTCTCATGCTCATGGTGATTTTTTTTTTTTTTTTTTTTTTTTTTTTGGTGCTGACAGTTGAACTCAGGACACTGCATTTGGTAGGCAACCACTCTGCCTTCTGAGCTAAATCCCCAACCTTCATGGTGATTTATTGAGACAGCTTGCCCACAAGTCCTCACTCTCAGCCCGGAAAGGTGATAGTGGGAATCTCAAGAGCCAAGACTGCCTCCTCACCAGGAGAACATCAGACAAACTGGAGCAGGACAGGCTGATAGTCCCCTTGGAGTGTAGAGGGGGATCAGGCCAGACCATCCCAGGGAAGCCTTTCCCCCAAGCCTTAAGTAAGGCTGACAGCACTGATTGCCCTTTAACTGGCAGTTGGGTCCTGTAAATTATTAATAGGAATGATTATTTCTTAAATATAAACTAGATTTCATGAAAAGACCCAGTTTACAGCATTTCACATTTTGGTTAGTATCAAAGTCCACTAGGAGACGCTCTAACATTACTTTTCTCTAGTGCCACTGTTTAAAATAACAGACCACAACAGTCAGAAACAGTTCAAGCAAGAAGCGTCACGAAATTCAGCGACTATTAAGTCCAAATACAGCATATACAAAATCAGGAATGTAAGACCTTGCCTATAAAAATGAAATGTTGCATCAAAGAAATACAATCTTCCCATGTCCTTAACCTAAATTTCATGTAGCAAACAGACAAGGCATAAAATTCAAGGCATAAAAAGACAAGGCTTGAGCAGTTGACAAACAAGGATGACAATTTCTGATTACCTAAATGAGACACATTCTAGAATCCATGAAACAAGGGCAAACTCCTACCTCCTTCCAGTTATCTTGGTGGAACCTCCAAACGATATAGGGGAAAAATATAACTCCCAACCTGCTAGATGTCAGAGATGCTGAGTTTGTGTTCCCCAAAATCAAAGAATGAATTCTAAGGAACAAAGGAGGTTAAGAGTAGGAAATTTATTGAGAGAGAGAAAGAGAGCTCCTGAGAGACAGGAGGGGACCCGAGTGGGTTGCCAATGAGCTCACTTTTCAGGGGAAGTTTTATAGAGCAAAACCCACAGGTGGATACAATGTGGGTCAAAATTATGGTCAGTCGATAACATTGTCAAGTGTAGCTGTCTGGGTAATACTGATCCATTGGGGAAGCAGGTCACATAGCAAATGGACTTGGAAAGGACAAAGACACTCAGGATGGGGTGACCCTGAAGGTCCTGGTCGCCCACCTGGGTGACTGGTGTCTGTCTAGACTTTATCAGATCAGATGAGTATGATCCTCAGTTCATTGCTTATCCCTCGGGCGGGTGGTAGCTCTGGTGATCGCATCCTTATTTTGAGGCCTGGTCTTCAGTGGACGCGCCTGCAGCCATAGCTGTAGCGTGTGCTCATCGTCTCTACTGACTCCATCAAGGGCCCAGCCCTGTCTGCCTGCCTGTACTACTTCTACCCAATTTAACTGCTTATATCGAGGGCTGAGATCGCAGGTGCGCGCCACCGCGCCCTGAGAGTTGCAGCTGTTAGTGACAGTTCAGCTCCTGTACTCCCCCAGATCGACATCCGCCGGCTGCAGGCGCCTTCCTAAAAGCGGCCCTGGCCAGCCAGGCAAGCAGAGAGCAGCTGCGCGGAGCATCCTCCCTCCGTGGGGGCGGCCGCGGTCGGAAGCAGTCCACACGCAGGATTCATCTTGGTACAATTTCTCGTTTCAGAAAATGCGATGTTCTGAATCGCGGATTTTCGGGTTACAACACCCGCTGGGCCCGAATCATCCTCCCGAGATTGGTGGGGAACGGGAACAGTGGGGACAGCCCGGCGGCGGCGGTGACGATTTTCTTTGGTGCGAATGACAGCTCCCTGAGAGGTGAGGGTGCGAGGCCTTGGCGTCTCGGTAGCCCACGTCTGTCCCTCAGAGTCCTGCCAGGTGGGCGCCGCGTTGCTTTCTCCTGGTGTGAGGTGCTTTCTCCGCAGCTCCTCTTCACATGCGCAGGGTCGCTGGCTGGCCTGGGTCCCCTGAGTCACAGGCACAGTCTGCGAGGCTGCGGCTGCCCGTGGAGAAGCGAGTGTCCTGGGCCAGCGACCCTGCAGCTGCGAGGCTCCCAGCGTGGCAGGCAGGGCTGGAAGGGTTAGTGCTCCCAGCGTCTGAGGAACAGGACCTCCCCCACACACACTTTTTTTTTTTTTTTGCGGTACTAAGGACAGAACCAAAGGGCCTGGCACTGAACTACGTCCTCGGCCCTTTTTTATTTGGAGACAGGGTGTTGCTAAGTGGCCCAGACTGGGCTTGGACTTGTGATCCTCCTGCCTCAGCCTCCCAGAGTGCTGGCATCACAAGTGTGTGCCACCACACTTGGCCCTTCCTCCACTTGAGAGTCCTTTGCATGGTAGGTGGAAATGAGAAACATCAGCCTCGGCTTTGGGAAGCCAGGTGGCTTCCAGAGTGTTCTGTGAGCCAGGTGTGGTGGCACACCTGTGTAATCCCAGCACTCGGGAGGCTGAGGCAGGAGGAGCACCACGGGTTCAAAGCCAGCCTGAACTACAGAGCCAGACCCTGTCTCAAAAACAGACAGACAGTGTTCTGTGTCCCTGAGCAGCTTGGTCTGCTGGGCCTGGGCAACAAGAGCCACCGAGGTGGGGCGGGAGATGAGGGACAGCAGCCAGTGGCGGGAGAAGGAGCTCTTGTCACCCAGCAGAAAGAGGACATGAGCACAGTGCTGGGAGAACACCAAGCTCACCACTCGGGAAAGTTTACACTCTGTACCTAGGCCACGGGAAAGGAAACAAACAAGAGGTGAATTTTCATCTAATGTAGGACAAAGGTACTTTCTAAACATAAAGCAGAGGAGGAAGTTGGAGAGGAAAAGGGGCTGCTGGTGTAGGTCGGTGGTTAGGTAGGTTCGACTCCTAGCACAAACAAACTTAGGTCAGAAATTTGTAAGGGGATTTAGCTCAGTGGTAGAGCGCTTGCCTAGTAAGCACATGGCCCCGAGTTCTATCCCCAGTGCCCCCTCCCAAAAATTTATAAGAAGCTGCACATAGTGGTGCACACCTGTAACCCTAGCACCCAGGAGGCTGAGGCAGGAGGATCACTCCAAGTTCAAGGCTAGCCTGGGCTACAGAGACCCTGTCTCCAAAAATCAAAAGCAAAATACTTTTTTAAAAAAAGAAAGTGATGCATTAAGGAAAATACTAGAAAAATGTGACCGACAAAAGGGTCGTGTCTTTAGGTAACAATAAGAAAAATACTAACTCCAGTAGAAAAATGGGCAAAGGATACAAATAGATACTTCATCAAGGGAAAAACTGAACAGCTCATACATTTGAAAATACGAGAAACTTCACTTGGCTCCCCAAAAGCAAATTAAACGTAGGAATTTTGATTTTTGACTGAATTAGGGAAGCAGCCGTAAGCACAGCTGACCGGGTCCTGGCAGAAGGAGGGGACTGTTCCGTCACAGGTGGCACAACTGCCGGGGTTCCCGGGGAGCTGCCTGGCCTCTGGAGCAGGATGTGGCAGGTGGAAAGTCCTTGCAGGGACAGCTCTGTGGCCCGGCCAGAGTGTGTGGCTGCCGGGACAGCCGCTGGTGGGGATGGACGTCTTCGCGTTGCCATGGGAGGAAGCAGGGCGCACAGCCACAACATCAGTGGCCGTGCCCAGGGTGTGTGGAGGCGCCTGCTGAGCGCTGTTTGCTCGGGGCTCATTTTCACAGCCATCCCTGGGGTGGGGGGGTAGATCTCATAAGCCGCAGTTTTTGTTTTCACAGGTTTTTTTCGGGGGGTCTTTTGAGACAGGGTCTTGCTATGTAGTTCAGGCTGGTCTTGAACTCATTACGTAGCCCAGGCTGGCTTCGCGTTCGCAGTGACACTTCTATTTGGTTTTATTTTGCTTTTAAATTTTGAGTCAGGGTCTTGCTAAGTTGCCCGGGCTGGGCTCAAACTTGTAAATTCTCCTGCTTCGGCCTGGCAGAGTAGTAAGGTTACCCCGGCTTTGTTAGCCTCACCTTTACCAATGGGGAGACCGACACAGAAAGGCCGGGGCTCCCTGTGAGGCCGCGGGCTGGCCTGTGAGCAAGGCGGGGTGGGAGCCAGGCCGGTGTCCTCCTTGCTGCCCCATGAACAGCAGGGCGCCAGAGCGGGACAGGCCTCGGTCAGGCTGCCCGGCGGGGCCTCGGGCCGGCTGTGGTTTGAGCCGTACTTAAGAGGAGGGGAAACGTTCTCCGTGCTGGCGGCACTCGGCGTGTCCCCAGTGACCACGAGCTGTGTGCGAGTGCAGCCTGTGCCCCTGCTCACACTGTCCCCCGTGACACACGCCTTTCCCCAGCAGAGGAGAACCCCCGGCAGCATGTGCCCCTGGACGAGTTCGCGGCCAACCTGAGCAGCATGGTGCGGTACCTGCGCTCCGTGGGCGTCGCCGAGAGCCGCGTCATCCTCGTCACTCCGCCCCCGCTGTGGGAGGCCGCCTGGGAGGAGGAGTGCCTGGCGCAGGGTGAGGATGGCCTCGGAGAGGGGGGCGGGGTGGGGGCGGGGCTGCCGCTTCGAGGGTCTGCGATCAGCAGGAGTCAAGATGCAGCCGCCCTCGCTTTTACCTGAGAGCGTCTTGCTGATACAGAAAAGGGACGCCTGGCACTTGGGAGGCTGAGGACGTGAGTCAAAAAAAACACACAAGAAAGTGTTGTGGGAGAGGAAATCAACGCCAAAGAAACAAAGGCGCCACACGGTCACAGGAAAAACAGCTTTAGTTCATGCCGGCAGTGATCCAGGGGAACTAGCGTGCGAAGCTTGGGCAAAGACCCAACACAGAGAGCAGAACTTACTTGTGAAACCCCGCCCCATCAAGATTTTTAGGGTACAATTGGGCAGTTTTTCTCCTTGAGTACAGGCACTGGTTGATTACGATGGTTTCAGTTTTGCCTAAGAATGTAGTTGCCTCCCTTTTCAGGGAGGCCTGCTGGGTCAATTGGATTAATTCTATTGTTTTTCTTTACCTTTTTTTTACCAGTGGGGGCTCGAAGGTCAGCCTCCCTAGCACACACTCGGACCCTGCCAGTCTGCAGTTGTCTGTGGCTTCCTGAATTTATAGCAGGGGTTCTGCCACAAAAGGGTTTCATTCTGGCTTCAGCTAAGATGAGGGAGCTGTTGGCCTGGCACCTGCTGCCCCTTGTGGTTGCCAGACTCGAGAGCCAGCAGCGCCCCTTGGGGACTGGCCAGAGTTGGCGGCGGCAGGACGGTCACATCCAGGATGGTTTCTGCCCTTCTGCCTCCGTCCTCCGGGCCCTCTGCCGCGCGGGCATCTGGAGTGCAGTGGTGAGGGCGTGTGGCTTCCCTTCCACACACAGGTATGCCATGCACTCGGTGTCACCCTTCTTGTGCCCTCTGGAGGCCCCCAGGTGTTTCCTAAGCTGCGAGCTCAGGACAGGTGGTTCTGGATGAGTTACTGGCTTTGCAGCCCGGGCCACTGTCATAGGTAGGGACGTTTCTGTCCACCCTCAACCTCCATCTGAGGCTTCATGCTTTCTCTTTAATGCTACTGCTGTCCCTGCCTGGCACCACCCGCTCCGTGGTTGCCCCCATGTGGAAGCTGGATCTGTGCTCTGTGGGAACTCTGTCACTCGCTGCTCTGCCTTTGGGTGGGGTGGTGTCATCTGTGGAGCCAGCATTCTTAGTCCCACAGCTGTGAGGCAACAGTTCTCGGTGATCAGCAGTGTCCATCCCGGATGCCCGGGTGCTTGGCGCTGTCCCACGTGGCTGTCCATGCGCAGGAACCCGAGGCTGGGCTCTCCCCGGCCTGGCCCTGCCGGGTCACCGCAGGCCACTTGCCGCCATCCCTGCCCTGCGCCTTTGCTGCACCAGGCTCAGCTCCCTGGCTGGCTCTGTTGGCCGCTCCGTCATCTCCGAGCAGAGCTGTGCCCACGTGTAGCCTGTGACGCCCACTGCTGGGGTTGGTATTTGGGGACCTCAGGCACTGCCTGGGGCTCGCAGTTCAGTCGCTGCCTGCTGTCGTGCCCGCAGGTCACAGGCTGAACCGCCGTAACTCAGTGGCTGGCGAATACGCCAAGGCGTGTGCACAAGTAGCCCACGACTGTGGCACTGAAGTCCTGGACCTGTGGACCCTGATGCAGAAGGACAACCAGGTAGGGTGACTCGCCCAGGCGGAGAGGTGTCCAGCAAGGGCTCTGCCTGGGGCTGCAGCGTCCCTCCCACCAGGAGGCAGAAGGGGCGCAGCGGCACAGGGTGATTGAAAAGCTTTTACACATGGAGTGGGGAAATTTAAAACTTACCAGGTAAAGCAGCAGCAAGTTCGCTGGCAGATTTCTCACAGTAGCCCGAGACTCGCAGCTGGCTGTGACTGCACAGCAGTGTTCAGGCTGTGTCCCTGGCACAGTGACAGCTACACGGGCACACAGGGGTGCAAAGGGATGATGCACACGGCTCCCCAGGGAGAGCCTCCCTGAAGGTCCCGGCCGTCCGTGAGCTGGTCACCAGACAGGCAGCCAGAGGTCAGGGTGCGAGGGCAACGCCTTCAGGTTCGCAAAGAGCCTCGGAGCAGCGGGGAAGGTGCCAGTGGGCACAGCACTGTCTCCTCGTTGGTGAAAGGCCGCCTGCTGGTCCTGAGACTGAAGGGCAGGCAGACTGTGACAGGCACTGAAGGCACGGGAGAGCGAAGTCCCGAGCGCAGGACGCTGTGGGGACAGGCACTCGCCGCCCCTGGGCCGCTCCTCGTGGCTGAGGTAGAAGGTGCCGCCTCCCCTCCTGCATCCTGCTGTCCCGGGGCCGGCCTGAGCCCCATGAGCCGGGCTGTGGCACCGTGCAAGCACTGCACAGCCGTCAGGACTCGGTCTGGTCTGTCACCAGCCCGCCCGGGGTGGTCTGAGGCTGTGCTAGATGAGGGTGGTACAGCCGCCCGCACCGCAGATGCTCACGGTCCTTTCTGATTTTTGCACACATCGTCCTTAGTGATTTAATCTGAGGAAACCAAAGCCCGTTGTGATGGGGACTGGGTGGGGGCAGCACCCCCCTGCACATCACTCACGCACACTGCTGCGGTCAAAGACCGCTCGCTGCTCAGACACCCGAGGGGCTGCTGAGCTTCCCGTCGCAGGGCCACGCTGGGATGTTAGTGTTCAGAAAAACCACGCGCCAGCCGGGCGAGGTGGCGCTTGCTGTGACCCCAGCACTATGGGAGGCTAAGTATTCGAGGCGCCTGGGCCACTTGGTGACCCTGTCTCAAATGCAAACTGAAAAAGGACAGGATGGAGCTCGGTGCGAAGGCCCTGGGTTCAGTCCAGTCCACAAAGCCAAAGCACACACCTTGAGCGCGCCCTCTGTTCCTCACAGGACTTCTCTGCCTACCTCTCGGATGGGCTCCACCTGTCGCCTAAGGGGAACGAGTTTGTGTTTTCACACCTCTGGCCCCTGATGGAGAAGAAGGTGTCAGCTCTGCCTCTGCTGCTCCCGAACTGGAGAGACGTGGAGGAGGCAGCCCCGGAGCGGAGCCTGCTGGCAGAGTGAGGAAGTTTTCTCAAGCTGAACCTTGGCTCATGGCCCTGGGTCAGAAACTCTCAACAGCGATGGAAATGTTAATAAAAGCTACTGGATTGTTCAGGGAAGCCTCGCACTTGGTACATTCTATTGTGATACTCAGATTTATTGATACAGATGTCATCTGTAGACCCTGAGAAGCTTGTTAATCCTGGAAATGGCAAAAAAGGTAAAGACAATGTTTTTTTTTTTTAAAAAGTCACAATTTTATAAAAAATGGTTTTCTTCCATTCTGCTGAGATCTGTGTCACACATACACACACCCACACGCCCCACTCACCTGCGTCAGAGTCTGAAAGTGTACCTTGTGGTATTTGCTCTTTCCTGACCAGTCACGATGTTCTTGTATTTTAGTTACAAGTTCAAGTATTAGTGTAACAACAGCTGCATACTGGGCTCACCTCACAGGTCTGGGTCAGCTGCCGGGTTCCCAACCTATCTGGGTTCCGATGCGTTGGGTGGGAGAACAGAAGCAATAACTAGAATGTGATGGGACTCGGAGCCAGGCTGACGCTGCTTTCTTCCCACAGCGACACAGGCTCCCGGGGCTCGGAGCAGGACGCCGCGGCAGATCAGAGGGCTGCAGTCAGGTGAGAACAGCCTCACGCTGAGCCAGTTTAGGTTTTGTGGTAGCGACTTAAAGTGCGGCCGGGTGTCATCCCAGCTGTCAGGCGTGTTACAAGTTGGAGCCCAGTCTCGGTGATTTGGTGAGAGCATGACTCAAAGCTTAAAAGGTGAAAGAGCTGGGGATGGAGCTACGCAGAGGCCCAGGGTGAAACCCCAGGGCAGGCGGCCATCGGGGGCGTGCAAAGGAAACTGCCCGGCAAGCGGGGTCTCTGTGCGGCTGGCCGCCCCCGCAGCCCTCGCAGGACTGGCTTCAGGCCCACGCTCTGAGCTTACATCAGAATTCGCCCTGTTGTGAAAATGTCTGGGTAACACCAGGAAGCAAACCCACAGATGGAGGTAATGAATAACCAGGTTTATCTCCCTCCCTTTACTTGAAGGCAAAAAAAAAAGTTCCAGTTATCCTCACTGATAAATGCTCATGATAGGATCATTACAGTGTAGAAACCTCATCACTCTCCCTCCTCAGTGCTGTTCTGGCTAGAAAAGGTTAAATTTACAAAAACGCACAGACTCTGACCCTGCGCCAGCTGCACCTTCTGCTTTGCTGCCTTGAGCCTCATCTGCGTCCGCCTGGACCTCACAGGTACACACCGCGCGCTCGGCTCAGGTCTGCGACACACTTCGCGCACACAGCTGGGTGGCAGGGCCGGCACTAGCACTCTGTCTCCTTGCTGTCCACACGGCTCTGCCGCTGCAGCCGGAAAGACGTGGCCTTCTCGCTCCGGGTGGCCGGGTGGTCTGTGAGGTCCTCGAAGGACTTGGCGGCTGTGCTGCTGGTGGGGAAGGGGTCCTTGTCCAGGCCGTCCTCATCCGTGTGTGAGTCTGTGCTGGGGTCCTCCTGGATGGTGTCCATCCTCTGGTGCTCCAGCTTTGGGGCTGCCGACACCGGCGGCATCACAGGGCCGGGCGGCAGTGGCTGCAGCCGGCCCGGGGTCTGGGGTGCAGGGAAGGGCTTGATAATGCGCACAGACGCCGAGTCCATGCTGCTCAGCATTTCCACATTCTGCAAAGATGGGAATGAAAGAAAGACAGACCTGCGGTCCTTAGACTCCAGCCCGCAGCGGCCCTAAGCTAAGCAGAGTGCGGCCCGGGGCCCAGAAGAGCACACATTGGGCAAGATCTGCAAAGGGAAAGATCTCAAAAGCTCGATGCCACATCAGTGACTCCCGAGGGACGGGGGACAGCACAGGAGTCCACAGCTCCACCCACCCAGCTGGTTCTCAGGGGGTATACTCACACTGGGGTGAAACAGGGACAGAGACTCGTACTGCTTATCCAGCTTCTTATCCTGCAGAGAGGGAACAGCGAGATGTCAGGTCCTCCCTGTAGACGACTTGACTTGGGAAGTGAGTGTCCGCCTGAGCCTGAGTGAACTCAGAACCTGGGCTGGAGAAAGTGTTCCTCCAACTCCGGGTGCTGGGGTGGGACTCGGAGAGAGGGGTGCTTCGGCTGTGCACCAGAGGCTCTGGCTTTGCGCCCCAGCACCCCCCCCCCAAAAAAAATGGAGGTGGCAGGGGGGCTGGAGGTGACTGCATTTCTGGTGCAGTGCAGTCAGCCTGGCATCAACATGCAGGAGGCAGGGCGGAAGCAGACAGGAGGGTACTGAGGGCCTCTCCCCGTGTGGGCAGTGATGAGCCTAGTGCTCAGACATTACTGGCAGAAAGTTAAGGGGCTGTGCTGTGTCTCTAGCTACCTCACACTGCTCAGCTTTGTCACAGAAAGTGAGCTGCTAAGGAACGGCCTTAATTCCTACACATTTCCACCTACCACGCTGACACAGACCAGGTGACAGGACAAGACAGAACAGAAGGTGGCCTGGGCTCCCTGCCTGGCTGCCACTGCCCCCGCCCTCCAGGTCCCCATAAGAGCCGTGCCTTGGGACTGTCGCCCAGTCCCGATAACCACTCCACTCGAGCAGAAAGCGCCCTCCCCGAGGAGCCCCCAAAGAGCTTTAGACGCAATGACGCCTGGCAGCCTGGTCTGCGCTCATCCCTACAGCACACACCTCCGCACCCCTCACAGACACCAGGCGGTGGATCTGCAAGGAAACTCTGGGGGGAGAGCTCAAACTCACAAAGTACTTGGGGGGGTGCAGTAGACAAAGACCAACTGAACTGACAGCTGCTAACTGGCTTTGAAAGAACAGGAAGGCTCCACACACTGTCCGATAATGCCGAGAGTCTATGTGGCGTGTGGGGAAAAGCTCTGCGGTGCTGACATGATACTTAATGTTACAGCAAAGCCTGAAATGCGCCTGGTTTAGAAGTCTCTCCAGCCCCGTGCAACGGTCTCCTGTCTGTACACGTATGAAGAGCCCAAGAAAGCACCAGCCCAAGACCCCACACGGAGCGGCAGCTGAGCTTCCAGGGCCAACACCACATGGCGTCACTGGAGGCATCAGGACAAGCTCTCTCCTTCCCAAAGAGTACACGGCTGGGGTTGCTCACAGAGGTGTGACCGCCTAGGATGGGGACTCACCACACAGTGGACCAGGATGCTGAAGGGAATCCAGAACAGCAAGGAGAAAACCAGGACGGAGCCCACGATGTTGTCTGCTAGGAACTTCCCTGTGGACAAAGCCAAATGGTGAGTGCCACCTCCCCACAGTGCCTTCAGATGCCGCCCGCGGCCCGGGCACTAAGAGCGCTCCAGCGCTCCTACCAGCAACACCTAAGGCAACAATGGCTTCTGCTACTGGGATAGTAATTTCTTTCATGATTAACCTCTGTAAACAATGGACTCTTGAATATACTATTATCTCGCTTCTGCAAAAATCTTTGGCCCACTTTGGAATAAAAAACTCTTACCAAACAGGATTCAGATGAATGGTCTATGGAACCAAGCTCATTTTGACCATTTCCCTCTAAAAATTCATGCGGCCAGGCTACACAGAGGCAGACCCAGCACAAATGAATCTTAGCCCAGCCAACAAAGCTGTTTCACAGTGAAGGCGGCGTTGGTGGCATCTAGGTCCAGAGGTGCACACAGACCCCAGGCACACTTTTCTGTGTCAGCGCAGAATGGAGCTCAGCCCCCAGGGACGTGCATGGAAGATCACCTACCGAATGTGTTGATACTCAGCTGGTCAATGAAGTCCCAGAATCGCTCGATGACATCCTGTACTCGTTTCTCACATTTGCCCTTGAAAAGAAAACAGCAGAATGGAAGAAAATGCATTTAGAAGCAGTGAGACTGTAAAAACAATGGGTATGAAGAGTTGGGGATTTAGCTCAGTGGTAGAGTGCTTGCCCAGCAAGCACAAAGCCCTGTATTCAGTAGCCAGCACCCCAAAAAAACAAAAAAAATGGGCATAAAAAAAGCATCACTGTAACCCAAGTGGCATGTCTTCCCTACAGGGCAGAGCACTCAGTGTAGTGAGCCCAGGAAGCTGAAGTACCGGCCTAGACACCTTTCCAGTAGCCGTCTCCAAAACTGCAGCTTCGTGAGCTGGGCACGGTGGACAGAGGAACCCAGCCTGACGCCCCGAGAAGCTGTCTAAAGCCTCTCTCATCTGCTCGAGTGGATGATGCTTCCGTGGGGAACCAAGGGTCAGATGAGAGGACCCACTGCTGGGGCCAGTCCCCAAGCTGCAGTGACCTTAGGGCCCTTCAGCGCCCCCCACACTTAGAACCCCAATAAAAGCAAAGAGCAGGCATCTGCATGTGGATCACCTTCCATCTGCCCAATGTGGCTGCTACAGAAGCTGCCGTCCTATCTGTACTCACGTTCGTGTCACAGAAGCCCACTGTACACGGCTTCCCTTTCCTCAAAAATAAGTTCTTCTGCTCAGCACCAACGTAGGGCACACACTGGCCAGAAAGGTCCCTGCAGCACACCTTGCACGAGTTGTCAGTTTCTAGAAGGAACAAGGGGCACAGACTGACGCTGGCGTCCTCTGCCGCTGCCCTCCTCAGTGAGCAGGGGAGAACCTGCACAGCTTTTTTAGTTGACAAGCTAACAGCAGGTGGGGTGGGGACGTAGCCTGCCTCGCTGTGAGGGCCCAGGGTGGGTCTCAGCCAGGCCAAGAGCCCTGAAACCATGCCTACACTGCCGTGTCCCCCGAGCACCGGCTTCTGAGTGGGCACTCCTCAGCCCTGGGAGTTATAGGCCACAGGGCTGAGACAGACGGACTCAGGGATGTCTCTGTCACAGAGTAAAAGCCCAAGTTTCACCCTCTGTGCACAGACCCTGCAGAACCGCTTTCTGACACATGCCGCTGGCTCAGTGTCCCCCTTACCCTGCTGCCCTCTGGACCAGCTGGGGTGGTACCAGGCAATGGGACAGGCAGGAGGCTGGAGGCTGACCCAGCAGTGCAGCACAGGCACACTTGAACCTGAGCAAGGGGAAGCCCAACTTTGTCCTCAGAACAATCAGCTAGCATATGAAAACAAGCAGAACTTTGAGAAAGCCCCATCTGGGCTGTTCTTCAGGCACCTGCACCTGCTGTCGCGTGGTCACTCGGGAGTCACACGGCACCCAGGACACACGCTGTAGGTCAACTAGGCAGGTCCTTCCACCTCCAGCCCACTGACTCCCCGCCCAGCAACTGGAGCACCATCTGGCCTCTCAGCCACTCATCTGCTCCACTGCTGCCATGAGGCGGGACACTCCCAAGGAGAGGCGTGACGGGGCTCTGGCCAGGCTGCTCCTACAGGATTGAGGAAGCAAGGCCTGAGGAGGACAGCAGCAAGCTTTGAGCAGTGGCAGTATCGTAGCCAATGAGGTTTATCTGAGGCGCGATTATTGCTAACTGAGGAGGACAGCAGACACCCCACCTGCTCTCTGCTCCTGCTGCTTGTGGGGTGTGTGTGTGCAGGCGGGGGCAAGCCACCCTCAGCTGGAGCAGGAATATGGGAGGCACGGGCCTCAGGTAGGGCAGCCAGACAGACCCTAGTGCCCTGAGCAGTGGCACCCAGGCCAGCCTGTAGCCCGGGCCGAGCGCCCGTCGGGCTCACCATTGCAGGCGCAGGACTCCAGCTGCTGCTCACGCTCGCAGAAGGGGATGCACTTCCCGTCCTTGCACTTGCCCAGATCCAAGCAGACCGTGTCATCCTCCGCGTTCCCGGGCGGGGGGCACTCACTGCTGTTCCCTGAGGGGAGACGCCAGCCAGCAGTCAGCCAGGGCCCTGCTTCTCCAAGAGACACGCCGCTCTCATCCAAGCTGGGTTCCCAGGGGCAGCGCAGCCCTACCTGTGCAGTAGGACACGCCCTTGCAGGTAGCGTTGATGGCCTCCTGGCACCGCTTCTGGGCCGTCTCGAACTGGCAGTTCTTACAGCATGGACTGTTCCTGTCGCTGTGGAGGAGCAGACAGGGATGGTTCGCCTTAACTGACAGCCTCGCCAGTCAGCTGCTACCAGCACATTACAGGGACCTGACGATCACAGGGAAACCCCAGCTAAGTGGAAGGGGCAACACCCAGGCCGCGCCACGTAGAGTGGTCATCTGCACGGCATCGCAGCATCCTCGGTTTGCATTATTTACAGGGGGAGAAATAGCTAGGTGTCATGCCGCATGCCTGTAATCCCAGCACTCAGGAGGCTGAGGCAGGATGATCATGAGTTCAAGGCCAGCCTGAGCTACATAGCGAGACCCTGTCTCAAAAAAAGTAGGTAAATAAATGTAAATGGGTTCACCTCCAGACCATCATTTTAAGTGAAACAAGTAAGTCGTAAAAGTTTAAATATGGCATTGCTGGCTGGGGAATTAGTTCAGTGGTTAGAGTGCTTGCTCAGTAAGCACAAGGCCCTGAGTTCAATCCCCAGCACAAAAACAAAACAAAACAAAACAAAAAAAAATGGCATTGCTTCTCTTGTGTGAGAAACCCTAATGGTAAACAGGGGGCAAAATGGAGGACTGATATTGTGAAGCGGGAAGAATATATTCAAATGGAATAGGGAACAAGGCAGGAGAGGGGAGATTAAAAAAAAAAAAAAAGGAAGGAAAAAACTGCAAACAAACTTCTGTAAATAAATGGGGAGGGGAAAGAAAGGTGAATGGGAAAGAGGAATTAAGATACATTATGTGCAGGTACAGATTCCCTATGATGTAGGTGAGCACTCTGTACGGTAGTGCCTCAGTTCACAATTTAATGTGTTCTACAATTTTGGGAAAGACAGCTGTGTTTATCACCCGAAGCAGGGTTTGCAAACACAAACAAAATTGTGGCAAACGCTTTGTGAACCAAACTGTCTGCAAACAAAAGTGTTTGTGAACTGAGGTACCACTGTATAGCAAATAGGTACTAATGCAAAAAAAGTTTTAAAGCCAAGAGGGAGGGAAGAAAACGCCGGTGGATCAGCAGATAGGCAGTGGCAGAGGGACGGGATGTCCGGGCTGCCCTGCACCTCGCAGCTCCGTCTCCACTTCTGCCCACAACTAATGCTCCCGAGCCACGCGCTGTGTGGAGCTGTGAACGCGCACGTCTGTGCCCTGCTCCCTCGTCCTGTTATGTCATTCAACCGCACTCTGTAACACAGTTCTAGTGGAG
Organism: Hystrix cristata; assembly: GCA_004026905.1. Lineage (NCBI taxonomy): Eukaryota > Metazoa > Chordata > Mammalia > Rodentia > Hystricidae > Hystrix > Hystrix cristata. Next base: position 14,816 of record PVJO010009816.1, read on the forward strand.
ACGCACATCGGTGGCAGTCACGGCACAGGTTACCGTTGTGGTTGTTTCTAATACTTCGCTTTTATAAGAGGAGGCAGCCCGCAACAGCCTCTGAAAGTCGTCTCGTCTTGCGTCTGTCCGTTTAAGAAGGGCTCTTTGAAGCCCGGGGACACTGTGTCGGCAGGGCCAGGGTGGGTCTGGGGCGGCCCTGGGGACCGAAGCCAGGGTCAGGCACCTGAGCAAGCACCCTACCAAGACATCGCCGCCCGGCCCCACGCTGGGCCGCACAGACTGCTTATTTAACGCCAACCGTTTTCCAGACTGAGGCCCCGCTCACCTGCACCGCACCCCCGGCCTGAGCGTGCAGTTGCTGCTGCAGCACGTGTCGTTGTTGAGGTACATGATGCCGGGGTCGCACTCCTCGCCCGCATCCACCCTGGAGTTGCCGCACACCTTGTTGCTTCGCTCCTGGAAGCACTCCTGGGCCTTGCTCTCGATGGTCTTGTAGATGGACTGCTTACTGCAGTTGGAAAACATCTGGAGAGAAAAAGGCCACAAGGGCTCAGGAGGACGTAATACAGGTTTGCCCACCGTCTATGCTGGTGTCTCCAAGGTCAAAGCCACCATCAGGGCCACCTAGAGCTGTCAGGGCAGCCAAGTCACCGCCCATGGCGATCGATAGGGAATCTCTAGAGGACGTTAAATGGCTGCTGTGACCTAAAATTCTTCACAGGAGGACAAGCGATACTGGTACTGGGACTAAACCTCCCCGCTGTTCCACCCGGGCCAGGGAGTCTATCAGAACGGAAAGCTCCAAATGACCCAGGACTTGGGTCTGTGCCAGGGTGCTGCCCCCCTCACAGTGCAGTCCAGGAATGCAAGCAGGTTGCTTCTTTCCTTGGCATGTGTGTGATGCTGGGGCATGAACCTCTACATCCCCACCCTTTATTTAGAGACAGGTTCTCACTGAGTTGCTAAGTCACACAGGCTGGGCTTGAACTTGGGACCCTCATGTCTCAGCCTCCCAGAGTGCTGGGATTATACAGGCAGGCGCACCATGCCCTGCTCCCTGGCTCTTACGTGATCCACGTTTAAAGTCTGTAAGTATCTGAGCTTAGTGAGAGGCCCGATATTACTTCCAGCCCATTGAAATTCCAGGCTGTCACCTAGACGTTCGCACAGGTCTGTGTAGCCTAACCACCCCCAGGTTTTCTGCCAGTGCCCAGGGTCCCCACCTTCCCAGTGCGGAAGTCAGAACTGCCTTTCTATCCTCCTAGCAGCTCTCAAACTGCATCCCTTTCCCAGCCCACCTAAAATGCTCAGCAAAGGGGGAAGCGACTTGGAGAAGACACAGTGGTCATCTCTTGGGGCAGGAGCTCCGTAGGAACTCAGTCTTCCAGCCCAGGTGACAGTGCTAGGGCACCGAGGGCACAGAGCGGGGCTGACACAGGCCATGTGGCTGCTCCCAGGCACCAGGAGGGCCTCACGCCACACACAAACACTCCCTGGGCCTGGTCAGAAGATCCTCCGGTCTGCTTGCCCCAGTCTGGGCCTCAGGCAGTTGAACTTTGGTGGCATTTACTCCTCGCCACTGAGGACCCAAGAGTTCAGTGTCAGTGGGTGACTTCTGAGTGAGTGAAATTCAGTCAGCAGACAGCGGAGCTCTTCCTTACAGAGTCCCCAAAGTCCTCCCCTTCCGAGCACACCCTTACCACACAATCCGTGTCCTTCAGTAACCTTCCTAAGAGGTGAAAAACCCTTAGGTGGGTTTGCCTCCTAAGAGGTGGCTCCCCGTGTTCCTTTCATTGCTGTCACCTGTTCAATTCCCTGACCCCAGCTGCTCTCTTCACTGGTCCGCCTGGGGAAAACTGCTCTTTGATGCCGACGGTCCAGCATCTTCAGAAAAAACCAGGTCTGCCCGAGCTCTATAGATCAGCAAGGGCCCTTCAGAGCCCACTGGAGACTTCCACTAGGAAGAACTCACAGTCGGAAGGGGTAGCGATGTGACACACCCCCGGTCCGTGGTGAAAGGACTGCCCTCCCGCCTGGTTCTGGAGAAGCCAGGGGCCTGTCACACAGGCTGCACACAGTCATCAACTCATTCCTAGTCACACGCTTATGCTGCAGTATGAGAGAGATCCACAGGCGCTGGAGACAGCAGAACAGACGGAAGCCCATGTGCCTGCCAGCTTCCGCAGGACCACCTGCACCCCTTGCCGCCTGTCCTCCACTCACAGCTGTCTACTTGCTCACTCTTTCAAAGCAGCAGAAGGCCTGTTCTGCACATCACAGCACTCGCCTCGGGAGTGAGTCCCAGTACCATTAGCAGCAGACATCACCACAGATCAGCTTTAGAACATTCCCGTTCTCCCAGTGAGGTCCTTTGACAGTGAACTCCTACTTCCGCCTCCAAGCACAGGCGTCCACTGCTAAATTTAAATGGAACAGAATTTACACTTCAGATCCTGGCTTCTGGCCAGTATTTCAATTGCGCACAGCCACAAATGGCTGGTGGCCACTACCTGGAGCGCAGCGGCCCCAGAACCCCTCCTCCCTAATGATTTGGGCAGACAGCACTCGGGTCAGCACAGATCAGACAGGAAGAGGCAATGTGAGATGGCAGGAAGTGCCACATGGCCGGACAACGCAGACAAGGAACCAAGGGGCAGGAAGGGGTCAAGCAGAGGGAAAATGAAACATGCCATGCACACAAGAGAGCAAAGACAGTTGTCATGTGGCAGCCAAAAACGAGGTGCGACACTCAAAGATGATAGGAGCAGGGGCGGAGAGGCCCCTGTGCCCTGTCTGCTCTCCCCTTCTTGACTGCCCACGGCCTGGCCCACGACAGGGCATCTGTCAACACACCTGAGTTCAGAGTCTTGGCATTAGCGCTAGTGAGGCTTCTCCCGTCTGTGGGTTCTGCACCCACAGACTCACCACCAGGAGGGAAGACGTGCGGAGAAGTACCTCTGCCTACAGAGTCTCCTGACGGTGTCTCAGAGCACCGCAGTGTAACCACCATGCCCACAGCCTCTGCGCTGTGCTTGGCAGACATGAGGTACAGCCAGAGGACGCCACGCCACCGTCTGTCTCTGTCAGAAACTCTGAGACTGTCGCCGCGGAGGTGCGCGGCTGTGCGCGCCCGGAGTGTGGCTAGTGTGAGCACGGGCGACTGACAGGGCCCTCCCACCCGAGGCTTAGAATGTGGCCAATTCTTCATGCTTTATTGCAGAAGTTAACGGAAACCAGCAGTCTGTGAAGTGGTGTACAGTTAAAATGAGTAGTAAATTACAAACGAAACAAAAGGTAATTTTTAACACAAAGCCTGAGCTCACCATACCCTGAGACCTGGAGTTCCAACAGGTCATCACTATCAGTCATTTTTTGAGGCCAGATTTACATGCTACTACCCTTCACCAACAGTCCAAATGAGCCATGTGTGGCGGCGCACACTTGTAGTCTCAGCAGTTGGTGGCTGAGGCGGGAGGAACCCTCCTCAAATTCAAGGCTGGCCTGGAACACCTACTGAGACCCGGTCTCAGAAAACTAAAAGTCCGAATGACAGCTGTGGCCAGGTCCAGGTGGGCCACGCTGCACTCTAAAACACACAACCAACTCTGGAGCTGCTCTGTTACGTGCGGGTCACCGGGGTGGGGGGCAAACCGAGGACGGAACACTCCCACGCTCCTCTCCGGCCGGCACGCACCTTGTTGTTCTCGTGATCGCCGCTCACAGCGATGGGGTACATCACGTATTTGCCGCCCTGGTCTTCGTTCGGCGCACACTCAGGCAGGCCGTCCGGATCATGTTCTGCTCCAAAGTTGTGCCCTAGTTCATGCGTGGTGACCAGGTCCGCTTCCTGAGGATGTGTGCAGAGAGAACATTTAACCCCTAACCAGACAGCAAGAGTGACAACTGGACCGTGACAGGATCTACCAATTATAGAAATTACCACACCAAGTGGAATTCTGATACTACTGTAAAGTATTACATGGATTAGCTTAAATCAATTTGAGAAAATACAACTTACAGGATGTACTAAAAACACTGACAACAGAACACCACACCAGCCACATGCCATGCAGTGCTAACGAACCCGGTTACCAGGCCCCCACCTGCCCCCATCCTGGTCACACTTCTGTCAGAACCGAAAGCCTCAGACACGATTTAGCTGTGGTAGAGCAAGCGCAAGGCCTCAAGTTCAATCCCCAGCACCAAAAAAAAAAATAGCCTCTCGACAAAAGGAAAAAACCAAAAGTGTGAAGGAAAAAACCGAGGAACAAACAACACAAAGTTGCACTATTTCAGTGACTGGACTCGTGTCCTGTTACTAACAATGCTGATGACTGAGGGTTTAGTTTGAGAATCCAGCTGTGAGCTGTGCTTGTATCTGGTCACCAGAAGATTTTTTTTTTTTTTTTTTTTTGGTGCTGGGGATTGAACTCAGGGCCTTGTGCTTACAAAGCAAACACTCTAACCACTAAGCTAAATCCCCAGCTCACTAGAAGATTTCTATCTGAATATAACAAAATAATGAATTTAGCTGGTAAAGCTCAATTTTTTTAGAATTCAGCTGAACAAAATCACACTCTTAAAAGAGTCCTGATTCCATAAGACATGAAACATTTGTAATTTGCAAGCCATTTTTCTATACAAGAAGACTCCCAATTCTTGGGATTACTGGCTTAAAGCCAAAGTCCTGAAGTTTTTCCACATTTATATTAAAAATGGCAGTGGAGGAAATTTGGAATTTTTAGCAAAAACACTCAAATCCCAATGGTGTAATATGGAGACAAAATTTCTAACTACAATGGAAAAAATTCAATAGCAGATTGTAACAGTCTGGCACTGTAAAAATAACTTCAAAATTTCAAAGCAAATTTATTTTTAACTCTATGTTTTATGAGAGAAAAATTCTAGAAGACAGAGAAAAAAAAAAAAAAAAGACTGAGGAAAACACATTATGAAATGGAACCATTAAGATGGCTGTCACACCAGAAAAGTGAATGAGCACCAGAAGGACATTCTACATTGTTTCCAGAGACCAAGCAGGGGCCTTTCCTCCTCATCCCACTTTACAGGGTTTTGGTCACCCCAAGTCCATGGCTGCACCCCAAGTCCAGGGCTCACTCTGTGCCATGCACGCTGGGAGTCTGGCACACGGGTACCATCGCTTTTCTTTGGGGACAGGATCTCACTGTGTGGCCGAGGCTGGCCTCCACCTCAGTTTCCTGAGTAACTCCAACTACAGTGTCTGCCATGGAGCCCGCTCACTTAAGGCCTCGTGTGAGACAGGAGAGACGCGCTCGACACTCCCCAACAGGGACTTGATCAGTGTCCCTCCAGCCACCCTCAGTGGGAGAGGGGCGTCCAGTCCCAGCACCCACAGGAGGCCAACACCACAGTAGATGAGCCTGCCTGTGTCCTTCCGCACCCTGGCAGGCAGCCTGCGCCTCTCTGACTCCTACTTCAAGGCAGGCACGAGGAGTTGGTACACCAAAGGCTGCTGGCACAAAAGTGGCCAACAGCAGAGGCCATGACCCTGAAGGCAGCCAGAGCAAAGGGAAAGCAGCAGAGAAGGGTTGGAAGCTGCCATACAGTGTGGGAAGGGCTCCGAGGAGCAAGCAGGCTCCGACACTAAGCCCTGAAAGCCGCCGTCCTGAGGCCTGGGCTGTACCGGGGAAGAGCTACACTTGCCTGTGCGTTCTGTGTGTTGGTGACTGAGGAAGAGGAAGCTGCGGGTGCAGGTACAAAGCACAGTCACACAAGGGCCCAGGCCTGGAAGGAGCTGAGGATTGATGACCCTCACATGTCTCCAAAGAAAGCTGAGGGCTGCTTTACTTGCTTTCTCAAACTTCTCTTTAATTCTCATATTTCTCACAGAAAACATGCATTTGGCAGAACAGTACATGCTAAGTTTTTTTAGAAGATACCTACATAAACAGACAGTAACTACAGTTCTAATGCAATAAACTGAAATCTATCCTTTTAAAAAAAACCCACAGTACGTACCTTTGTTAGGATGGTTTTACCATAATTTTTTGTGCTTGTCAAACCACTGTTCAAGTAGATATTTTTCTTCCCAACTGGACTATAATAAGCTAAAGGTAAAAGAAAACAGGGCAAAAATTGCTTATTAAAGCCAGCATTATGGCAATTAAGTCAGCTAAGCACTGCAGCATCCTGTTCACGCAAACGCAGGAAGGCTTACCCTTTGGACAGACCCCTCCGTGACTGTTTGCTCTGGGGGAGCCCACATAGGCCAATCCCAACGTTCCCATGTCAAAATCCTGGTATGTGAAAAGATGGGCCAGGCAGACTTTCGATGCTTCCTCGGCTATATCAAAACTAAATTGCTTCAAAAAATAAAAAAGTACGCTTGATTAGTTTAGTTATATCAGACTGAGACATGTCTCAACAAAATATTCCAGAATGGCAGCAGGACTGGCCAGCTCTACGCCAGCACCCAGTCAGGCAGCACGGCACGTGACTGCCTGAGTGGCGAGGAGACCCTGTTGTCCAGCACAGGACACAGAAGGGAAGCGCTCAGGAGCCTCTCCTAGCTGCTCCAGACTCACCCACTGCTCTGAGGACTGTGGCGCCCACACCAGAAAGATTCTCCAAGTGTGGCAGGGATTCTGCTGTTGCTCTGGGGGTGCCTATCTACTCGTTTATTTGGGGTGAGGAGGATTTTTATTTAAAAATTTATAAAGGAGTTCTTAATATAAACTTACAGAGTCTAAGTTAAAAAAATACTCATTTTAAACTTGGCTGGGTGGCTGAGACAGGAAGATTTCAAGTTCAAGCCCAGCCTGGATAAGTTAGTGACTTAGTGAAAATCCATCTGAAAGAACTTATTAAAGGGCAGAGATGGGGGAATGGATATGAGCAAAATATATTACACAAATTAAAAACTACCACCAGGACTGTGAAACTGTGGGAGACAGCAGGGAAGAGGGATTGGGGGTAAAAATGATTAAAATATGTATGTACAAATCTGCCAAAATGAAGCATATTAACTGGTATAATCAATAAAAAAGAGAGGGGGTGGGAGCGGGGAACGTAGTTCAGTGTAAAGGTTCTGCTTCAATTCCCAGCACCAAAACAAATGAACAAAAACTCTTGATTTTTGAAAGCATTTAAAATGAGAGGTCAGGCATGGTGGTACACACCTGTAATCCCAGCACTCGGGAGGCTGAGGCAGAAGGATTGCTGTGAGTTTGAGGCCAGCCTAGGCTACACAGTGAGACCCCTGTCTCAAAAGCCAAAACAAAACAAAACAACCCCCCCCCAAAAAATAGTAATAAATAAACAAACAAAATGAGAGGTCCAGAGCTGACTGTGGAGTGAAGAAGGCCACGCAAGGACACTGGCAGCACTGTAGGAACAAGGGAGCCTCCTGGGAGGGAGTGGAGGGTGCATCTGCAGACAGTCTGCTCCCTCTGGGTCCTTCAGACATGGTCGTGTGGGGCCCAGAGACAGCAGAGGGGTACATGGGCTCAGCTGTTTCCGGTCTCCACAATGCTAGTTTGTGACCCAAGTCAACTGTATCTGTAGACAAGAGTCTTGACAGTGGTGATAAAATTAAAACAAGGCCATATGGGCGGGCCCTAACCCCCAGGTCCTCACTTAGAGACAAGATCCCAGACAGACCTGAAAGACCCAAGAAGAACAGAGGGAAGCGACAACATCTACAAGCCAAGGAGAGAGGCCTTGGAAGAAACCAGTCTGGCCGACACCTTGATCCTGGACTTTCAGGCTTCAGATGCGAGAAAATAAATGCCTGCTGTGTGAGCGCCCCTGTGGCGCCACCATGGCATTCAGAGCCGCTCATGCTCATGGAGCTGAGCCTCTACCCTGAAGCACAGGTGCCCTTTCCGCTGTGGTGGGGCTGGCAGGTCGGATGGTGCACAGCCAGAGCAATACACAGGCAAGGCACACAAGGAGCTCAATCTGAACACAGAACTGCTAACCGCCTTTAACTCCAGGCGAGCTTGGAAAGCTTGGTTCTGGCCTGATGAGATCCTAGCAAAGAATCCAAATGAGCCGGCCTACGACCGGACCAACCCCAGAAATGATGGAACAAAAAAATGTTCCCCTAAGGTCCTCATGTGTGATAAATTCACTACAGCAGCAATTAAAAGTGAATCCACTGACCAGCACATCAAAAGATACACGGTATCACTAGCCACAGAAAGCCACAGTGATCACAAACCTAGAACAACAGACCACACGGCAGCACCCTGAGATGAGGCAGCCACGACACACACAGTGTCTATTTAAATTGGTCATCAGGATGAAAACAAAAATCTTAAACTCCTGTAGGGAATTCTCAGATCTCCAAGTCCTGTTTCTACTGTCACATACATGTCCACAGCCTGTGTGACAGTAAGTGCTTCCGAGAGGCCTGAGCCAGCAGCGCAGCCTGAGAACAATCTGTGCATTAGGGGTCCGTGTCACCGTCCTGAGAAGGCCACGGCCTCCCCCGGATTCTCAAAGATATCCCTGCGCCACAGCATTATTTTTTTCTTTCCTGGCCATCTGATGTCTGCCCTCCCTCAGGGGCCAGGTCACCGGGGCCAATGCGGGGGACTGCTCCTGGTTTCCTATCGTCTTCCCCGACGCGCCCCGCGTCACTGCCCGCACCAGCACCAGCCATCAGGAAACCGCAGCAGGACCAGACCTACCTCCAGCAACATCTTCACATCCCACGCGTCCTTCTCTTCATTCGGGAAACTCTTTGCCATATTGTAGTGCCTTTCGCCGAGTTTGACCTCTTGTGGAGACTTGAGAATGCGAATCTATACTTGAAGAGATAACACACTTAGAACATTTCCAAGAAAGGGCTAGAAGACTGAATAATACTTATCTGTTCAACAAAAGACCATTTACCATTCTAGAAAAAGTACTGTAGACCCACAAGTCTCTAAATCCTTCATTTCTAATATTCTGTGTTTAAAACAAACTGAAACGCATATGTCATGAAAAACACGTTGATGAATTAGTTATATATATACTAAATTTTCATAGCCTCTACATCTGGAAAAAGTGAGAACCTGGGTTGCGTAAACCTTAAATATTACAACTAGAGCCAATAATTTAGAAATCCTAAGATGTCCGCCACTTGGCTACCACAGGGATGAAAGGTTATGAAGGAGAAGGGCTGCTCCTTGTACCTACATCTCAGAAAACCTCATGTGAAACCTGGTAAGAAGAGGAGAAAGGACCAAGGCTTCCCAGCCAGCGAGCGTGGGAAGATGAGCAAGGGGCTCAGCTCGGCGGGCTCAGTCCACTCCACAGCCGGCTGCACTGCCAGCCCGAGAAGGCTTTCTGGGGGCCCCGAACCTGGGGAGGGAGGGTCAAGGCAGTCCAGAGATGAGGGACCACACATCACAGCACATCCTCTGACCCATGTTCTACATGTTAGAGAAGGTGATGTGTTTATCTGCTGCATTATTCCTGTACTCTTCAGCTGGCTCCCGGTTTGCAAGGCAAAAGGGACCTTCGTGTACGGGGTCCCAAACCCTCGAGCATGGTGTAGCCCTTTCAGACAACCGAGGCACTTTCTATGGATGCACCAATATGGAAGAATCTCCAACAAACCGCGAAATGAAAACGGTACAGAATATGATGACGGCCATTTGTGTCCAACACAGACTCCCACACACAACGCACATACACACATCTCTGGAGAGACACATGAAACTAGTGACATAGATGTCCCTGGAAAAAGGACCCGGTTTGACAATGGACAGAAGTTGGAGAGACTTACTTTTCACTGGTTTGTGTACTGTGTATATATTACCTATTCAAACAGTAACTTAAAGAAAATACAAAAAAGAAAAAAAATGGAAAAGGGAAAAATCATTCTCTTAGTCTTACATGAGTACTATCAACGTTTAACACTTATTTAGTAAGGTACATGATTTCAAAGGGTTTTTTTCAGTTTCTTTTTTTGTTTTTTTTGGTTTTTGAGGCAGGGTCTTGCTATGCAGTTCAGGCTGCCCTCACTACATAGCCCAGGATGGCCTAGAACTCTCAGCAATCCTCCTGCCTCAGCCTCCCAAGTGCTGGGATTACAGGCATGCACCAGCACACATGGCTGAAAAAATTTTTTTAATCTCTAAAATTCTATGCTACGCAACCTATAAAAGTATGATTTAGTACAAAGAGCCTGGGAAATATAATTGACATAATATGGTGATTTACACATCAAAATGTTTGTTTGTCCAAAGCAATTCTCAATTTTAGAACAGTGTCTTTAAACAACTTCAAACAATTTTTACTAAGAGACACAAATAAGCTGCTATAACATTGCTGGATATAACATTAATAGCATACAAGGAATCATAAGGAGATATTTAGAAAAAGATCTAGTGGTTCTGCATATATATATGCCTTATACACTATTTTTGAGTAAATTTTCTTAGTAATACTTCAAACAATGTGCTAGATTGTTTTCTTATTTTATTTTTTTGGTGCTAGGGATCAATCCCAGGGCCTTGTGAATGCTAGGCAAACACTCTACCACTGGACCACATCCCCAACCTCAAAGGATTTTAGTAAAGACTGCAGTATAATCAGAAAAGAAAAACACTACAGGTGATAAACAGGCTATAAAGCAGCCTTGCAGGGCTTTCTGCCTAAAATAAGCTTCAGGTCAGAAAACTCCAGAAGTCTAGAACTAAGTAACACCAAAAACACCACCCAATTTACCAGAGAACAATCGCTGGCATTTGAGAACTTTTATTTATCATCGACATCAAAGGTAAGTGTCTGAGTTCTGAACACCAATATTTTAAGTCACGTAACTTCAGCAAGTTAACATAAGGCCCTATCTATTGACAAATACCTGCTCTATCTGTATTCCATATCCTTTAAAAGCTGCATTATCCCACGAAGTGTTCCGATAGATGTCATCCACTCTGTCAATCAGCTCTATCTGTGTGTATAAAACAAGAAGACATTATACAGACCTTTACCACTCGTTACATGTAGTATTTAGACTATGCAGGGTCTAAATATTCTGTTGAACAAAAATCCCATTTCAAGTTTCTACTAAATACAAAACTACCCTTAAGATGTTAATCTTTATCACTAATGGTTCTACCAAAGAAATTATTCTTACTTCCAAACTTAAAGTGTAACCAGAATAAAACAGTGGGACAGTTTACCCCGAATTGCAGATAGTCAACTGCATATGGAACCAAAATATCGAGTATTAGCATTTTTTAAAACTGCCATTCCAGTCAGCTATTAAAGTAAAATTTAAAAGTCAGTCCATTTACCTAAAAATATTCTAAGGAGGATTCTGTCTTCACCCTGTCTCCTGGCACGCACCTTGATACCTTCCCAGGACAGGTAGAGGGTGGTGACCATTAACACTAGCCCCGTCCTCATCCTCATCCTACCACTGGCTCTGAGAAAGAAGGAGAGGGGCCAGAAAATGAGGTTCACTGTGCTGTACCCCCATTCTGAGGACGGGAGACAGGGCCATCTAATTGCCACATGGAAAGAACAAAATGCTAAATTACCTCACTGTTCCTCAAACAGCATATTCTACTCTTCGAAATCCGGTTAAAAAATAAATTGAGTCAGGGATTTAGCTCAGTGGTTAGAGCGCTTGTCTAGCAAGCACAAGGCCCTGAGTTTGATCCCCAGCACCAAAAAAAAATTAAAATAAAAATATTGAAAAAGAAAAAAATCCAGGTTGAAGAAGTTTGTTCCAGTGACTCTAAAGTAAGTTACAGGCCTAAGAAATTGTTATTTGCTTATAAGTAACTGTAAGAAATCGAATTTTCCCCATATTCATAGTATAAAGAACAAAGAAGCAAAATAAGAAAAACCTCATCATATGAGGCCAGACAGAGAGAAGCATTTTCAAGAAAGAATCCCTCTTGCTTAGGAGCAAGGATTACAATGACCCTCACTGTGCTCATAATAAATTCACTCCCTCAACACGCCAGGGAGGGGAAAGCAGGCTGAGGGAGGGCACGAAGAAGATGGGAAGAAGGGGAAAGCAGCCGGCAAGAGAAAGCCGTCCTGCTGCCTCCAGCTGCCGGTCTTCAATAGCTGCTTTCTCTTGCATTCCCTCAATAACAACATTTTGCTCAGTGCCAAGTTATCATGACGAATGAAGTCATACTATCAAAAAATGTCAATGAAAAATGACTCCCTTGACTTGAAAAACTGTAACAGTTAATGCCAGAACTCCAGCATCGGGCTGGGGTACAACTCAGTGCGAGGATGCTTGCCCGGCGTGAGGAGGCCTGGGTTTGGTCCCCAGCACTGCCAGGAAAAAAAAAAAAAAAACCAATAAAAACCAATGTCAACACTTCTTTAATTTTTCCTTCTCTGCCCCAGAGCTAAGTAATTAGGACCATAATCACTCATACTCCTGTGACTAACTCTTTAACTTCACATGAACGAAACTGACCTTCTCTGAAATAAAGCGCACACGGGTTCACATGGATACGGTTTTGCTCTGAAGCATAAATTCACACATGTGATGCCACAGGCTCCCAGTTACTATAAACTGATGTTCTTGCAGAATTCATTTTTATAAACAAAGGACCACATTATCAACTTCCCCAAACCTAATATAAAAACTCTATTATGCAGGGGTTGGGGATTCAGCTCAGTGGTAGAGCACTTGCCTAGAAAGTACAGGCCCTGAGTTCCACCCCCAGAACCCCCTCACCCCAAAAATTCTATTATGCAGAAAATATTAGTCTGAAGTAAAATGAGGCTTTCATAACTGAGACTATAGCTTCCACAGAGTAACAGCCATGAAATACCGTAAGAGATCCACAGAAGCTTGGGATGAG